>JAUBNV010442241.1:0-12949 GCA_032354855.1 Desmognathus mavrokoilius | reverse complement strand
TTGTCCGGTTGCCTAGCATGAAAAGCCGCTTGAAGGCGCGGGGCATGAACATTGGCAACCGGCTCCCAAGACCTGTCATCCGGGCCATAACCAACCCAATCAATGAGGTACTGCAACTTTCCACGGACTAGACGGGAATCGAGGATTTTGGCCACTTGGTACTCCCCTTGAGTATCTGGGGGAGGCTGTGAAACCCCCGAGTCAGGACGAGTGGCTGGGGAGCAGGCCTTTACTTGTGAAACGTGAAACACAGGGTGGCATTTCATAGTAAGGGGCAAGCGTAGTCGAATTACAAGGGGAGAGAGAACAGCATCTATCACATATGGACCCATGAAACGAGGGGATAGCTTAGGACACGAGGTACCCTTAAAATGGAGATTCCTAGTGGATAACCACACTTTATCACCAGGGTGAAAGACAGGGGCCTCCCTCCTGTGTTTGTCAGCCTGTTCTTTCATTGCTGCCTTGGAGGCTAGTAGCAGCGAAGTGAGAACTCGTACCCTAGACGAGAAGGTTTTAAGGAATACAGACACTTCAGGAACCAGGGAGGCATTAGGAAATCTGGAGGGTAGGAACCTGGGGTGATAACCCATAAGGGCGCAGAAGGGAGTGGTCTTGATAGCTGAATGATAGGAATTGTTGAATAAGAACTCCACAAGAGGCAACGCAGGGAACCAGTTCTTTTCGTCCTTCATGCAAAAGACCCTTAAATATTGCTCCAAAGTCTGGTTACAACGTTCCGTGGAACCATCAGTCTGGGGGTGGTAGCCTGAAGAAAACACCAATTTCGTATCCAATTGCTCGTTAAACTCTTTCCAAAACTTGGCAATAAACTGGGATCCCCTATCGCTGACAATCATCTCTGGTATACCATGTAAACGTACTATGTAGCAAATAAACACCATAGCCAAAACTTTCGCTGTAGGTAAGCCGGTAAGACCAATGAAATGGGCCATCTTAGTAAAGAGATCTGTGACCACCAAAACAACGGAATGTCCTTTACTACAGGGGAGATTCGTTATGAAATCCATGGAAATATGTCTCCATGGCCCAGTAGGAACTGGTAAAGGTTGTAATAAACCTTGTGGCATCAAGTGACTAGATTTAACCTTAGCACAGACAGGGCACAACTGCACATATTCGTTAACACCTTGTTTCATCTTTAACCACCAAACATACCGGGATAACAGTTCTAGTGTCTTAACCGGACCAGGGTGCCCTGCTAAAGGTGAATCATGGCACCATTGTATCAACTCCAACTGTTGGGTTCCTTTAGGTACCCATAGTCGTGAACCATGAAAAAGCAGTCCCTCAATTTCTTTATGCAAGGACCCTTTAGACAAAAAACACTTCTTAGCTTCCTCTGAATAGCTGTCACGTACTTCCTGCAAGAAGGACGATAAAACAGACTTGGTAGCACCAATAATTCTCTGTGGAGCTAGAATAGGGGTAGGGACTTGATCCTCCTTTTCTACTTCTGGGTAACGTCGGGATAGTGCATCTGCCCTAGCATTACAAGACCCAGGTTTATATGTTATCACATAATCAAAGCGCGAAAAGAACAAAGACCATCGAGCTTGTCTCCCATTCTGGCAGGTTAAGTTTTTTAGGAATTCTAAGTTCTTATGGTCGGTATAAATGGTAATGGTGTTTCCAGTCCCCTCCAAATAATGCCTCCACTGTTTCAGTGCCTCTTTTATTGCTAGCAGTTCCTTCTCGTATATGGTATAGTTCAGTTCAGCCGGATTGAGTTTTCGGGAGTAATAGGCGATAGGATGCGTTTCTTGGTGTACATCTTTTTGGGAGAGGACGGCCCCCAAGGCATTAGAAGAAGCATCTGCTTCGATAATGAAAGGTTTTAAGAAATCAGGATGTATTAGTACGGGTGCCTTAGTGAATTCCTCCTTGATAACCTCGAATGCTTTTTGTTGTGCGTCACCCCAAATAAACCCTTTCTTCTTTAGTACCTGTGTTATTGGAAGGACAATGTCTGAATAGGTAGAGATATATTGTCTGTAAAAGTTAGCAAACCCTAGGAATCTCTGCACTTCTTTGACAGTTTTAGGGGCCTCCCATTGAACTATCGCCTGTATCTTTATGGGATCCATTTCCCTGCCCTGGTGGGAGATCAGAAAACCCAAAAAGGGGACCTGTTGTTGGAAAAACAAACACTTCGATTCTTTGGCATACAGTCGGTATTGCAAAAGTCTTTCTAGCACCCTTCGGACATGACTTGTATGTTCTTGCTCATTCAGGGAGAATATCAGTATATCATCAAGATATATCACCATGAAGGTGTTTAACATATCTCTAAAAACGTCGTTCACGAAATATTGGAAACAAGCGGGAGCATTGCACAGCCCGAACGGCATTACTAAGTACTCATAGTGTCCATGGGCCGTTCGGAAAGCAGTCTTCCACTCGTCTCCTTCTTTCATTCTTACCAAGTTATATGCCCCTCTGAGGTCTATTTTAGAAAACATGGTGGCATCTTGGATCTGATCCAATAAGACGGGAATCAATGGCAAGGGGTACCGGTTCTTAATAGTAATTAGGTTAAGCAACCGATAGTCAATACACGGTCTAAGCTCGTCTGTGTCTTTTTTCGATACGAAGAATAAAGGGGCTCCGGCTGGTGAGGAAGAGGGTCTAATGAACCCTCTCACTAGATTCTCCTGTATGTAAGTCTTAAGGATGTTGTCTTCTTTAGGGGAGAGTGCGTATATCCTTCCATGGGGAACACTTGTGTTGGGGATAAGGTCTATTCTACAGTCGTATTCCCGATGGGGAGGAAGGACTTCTGCCTCTTTCTTATCAAAGACTGATACTAGATCCGGGTATTTGTCTGTGATAGCATTGATGTATCTTCTTTCTGGGGCCTCTATCTTAATGGTTCGTGATTTCCAATCGATAACTGGATTCCATTTGACAAGCCAAGGCATCCCTAATATGATCTTAAAGGAAGGGGCTTGTATAATGTCGAACTGTTCTATCATCTCCACCCCTTGAAACAGCACTGTGATAGGTACTGTATTGTCCTCAATCTGTCCAGATTTCAATAGCGAATCATCTACTGACATCGCTAGCTCAGGTTTACTTCGCTTACGTATGGGGATTCCGTGAGTTCTTTGGAACCCTTGATCTAAGTAATTTCCATTGGCCCCACAGTCTAACAGTGCTCGAGTGGCGATGTCTTTTCTTCCCTCTATCTGGATGGTAATGTCTAGGTATAAGTGGGGGGAAGAAGGTGCATCCCTCATCAAGGTACCCAATTTACGAGGAGTAGTAGCAGAAAATACCTCGCCCAGGAGACCTCCTCGTGGATCTACCGGGCGTTGTCTTTTCCCGAAATCAAGGGACAACGGTTTATGGCATGTCTAGGGCTACCGCAATAATAACATAGACCTTCCAGGCGTCTCCTTTCTTTTTCACGAGTGGAAAGGGGTCCCCTGATCCCACCCAACTGCATCGGCTCACTTGTGTCTGTGTCTCTGCTTGGGGAAGGCATATATCTTTGTACTGGGCGGTAGGACTCGTACTTTCTTTTTTCTCGTTTTCTCTCTTTTAAACGTTGGTCTAACTGGATAGTCAGGGTTACATAATCAGAAAGAACCTTAGGTAGGGAAACCATGTTAGCTAACATATCTTTCAGTTCCTCCCGTAAACCTTTGTAAAACAATTTGATTAATACAGAATCAGGCCAAGCAGTAGTGGAAGCTAGAAGCTGGAAGTGGGTAACGTACTCCTGGGTCTCTTTATTGCCCTGTCTATATTCAAGTAACTCAGTCTGTCTAAGGTCATCTTCATGTCTGCACTCAAACATGTTAGAGAACATATCCAAAAACTCATTATAATTACGTAGCATACTATGGTTATCATTAATAAAGGGTGTAGCCCATTTGAGTGCATTACCCTCCAAGTTCATCAAGACAAACATAACCTTGCTATTGTCTGAAGCATACATATGGGGTCTATTCAGAAAATGCAGTTGACATTGCGTAAGGAAAGGCCTGTATTCTTTAGCATCACCTCTAAAACGGCTAGGCATTGGAGGATTGGGTAGGAGATGGGATAGGAGAGTTGTATTGGGGTGTGGTGTAGTGTTAGGTGGTATAACAGGAGGTACTGTATTAG
Organism: Desmognathus mavrokoilius; assembly: GCA_032354855.1. NCBI lineage: Eukaryota > Metazoa > Chordata > Amphibia > Caudata > Plethodontidae > Desmognathus > Desmognathus mavrokoilius. The sequence continues at coordinate 8,815 of JAUBNV010442241.1, read as the reverse complement.
GGATAACCCCATCAACTGATGGTCCCTGCTCCAAAACCTGTACCCTTGTGACTACTGCCTGTTGTGCAGTACTAATATCACCCAACTCTCTTCTTAACACTTCCAATGTCTGATGTACCTTAGCAAACTCCTCGTCTAATCTTTGACCAAATTCTACTGATACAGCTGTGGGGGTTTTGGTTCCTTGACTCATCACTGCAGAAGGTTGGCTTGTGAACAATCTGTTGGACCTTCAAGCACTTATACTTCGCAGTGATGAGTAGAGGCTTCCCTTGTTCCTCCCTCTGCTATATATATATAGCCAGAAGGTTGAAAAAGGGGGCCCACAAGGACCGGAGCTGTCACCTGTGACACTGCACCTGAAAGACAGAATGCACAATAAAACAGGTTAGGGTCAATAGGTGTAACAGGACAGTAAATGGATGTAATAATGAAGCAGACTGCTTTGAGGGTGTGAGTGCTCACCAAATTAATACCCCCTTGATGTTCAATACCAGGTGCAGTGGTTGGGGAGTCCAGGAGAATGGTAACTGCGTGGAAAAAAGTGAGAAAGGCGCGTTCTAGCACACGCGCTATTTCCAGCAGTGAGGACTCACTCTAGTCTTTCCCTAATGAATAAATGGGGAAACAACCTATTGAATGGAGAACCACTCAAAATCTCCACTACTGGTCCAAGTCAAAAACAGTACCAGCAAACAACATATACTGTTAGGAGCAAGAATATAACAATCCGGGAAACAGGCAGAAGTCAAAACACCTACGGGCAGCAAAGGTACAAAAAGGGGCAGAGAAGGAGAGTAACCAGGGACAAAAGCAGAGATCAATAACCAGCACGAGCAAAACAGGACAAAGGAGGAGGCAATAGCAAGGTCAGTAAACAGGCCGGGTCACTTATCGTATTCACAAGGAGTCAGGAATCGCAGCACGTAGTACACGGGGTCCGCTTGTTGTTCACAAGCACTGCATGTCGGTCGGCGTCTTCCTTATAAGGAAGCGCCGACCTCATTCGACAAATAGCATCACCAAACATAGAAGAAGGACTGCTATGGCTAATGCGAGCGGCCATCTTGAACTAGTATGGACAAAGGCAAAGGGGAATAACTAACACAAACGAAGGACTAGTATGCGAGCGGCCATCTTGAATGCAGCAAAACAATGCCGTAATCGGCTACCGGCACAAGCACCCTAAAGCAGTCTGGGGCGGGTGCTGTGCCGTTGTTGGAAGGACCACGGGTGCCGGAGGCGCCGGCCCCGTGGTTGAGGGGATCGTGAGGGCCTCGGGGCGGCTGCATGAGGTAGGTTCCTAACAGTACCCCCCCCTCCAGGGACGCCCCCCACAGGTTTGGGCTTGTCCGGTTGCCTAGCATGAAAAGCCGCTTGAAGGCGCGGGGCATGGACATTGGCAACCGGCTCCCAAGACCTGTCTTCCGGGCCATAACCAACCCAGTCAATAAGATACTGCAATTTACCTCGGACCACTCGGGAGTCTAAAATCTTAGCTACTTGGTACTCCCCCTGGGTGTCTGGGGCAGGCTGAGACATCACTGTGTCAGGACGGGTTGCGGGCGGGCAGACTTTCACTTGTGAAACATGAAATACTGGATGGCATTTCATTGAAGCAGGCAATCGCAATCGAAGAACAAGGGGTGAGATCACTGCCTCAATGACGTAGGGCCCTATGAAACGCGGGGTCAGTTTAGGACATGAAGTCCCCTTAAAGTGGAGGTTCCGTGTGGATAACCATACCCTATCACCCGGATGAAATGTAGGTGCGTCTCTCCTGTGTTTATCTGCCTGCTCCTTCATTGCTGCCTTTGATGCTAGTAATAAGGTAGTGAGTACGCGAACCCTAGATGAGAAGGATCTAAGGAACACTGACACTTCAGGAACCAGGGAGGCATTAGGAAATCTAGAGGGCAGGAACCTGGGATGATACCCCATCAGAGCACAGAAGGGAGTGGTCTTTATTGCGGAATGGTATGAGTTGTTGTATAAAAACTCCACTAGTGGCAAAGCGGGAAACCAATTATTTTCGTCCTTCATGCAGAACACTCTTAAGTATTGTTCCATAGTTTGGTTACACCTCTCAGTAGATCCGTCCATCTGGGGATGATAACCCGAAGAGAGCACCAACTTGGTACCGAGTTGCTCATTAAACTCTTTCCAAAACTTTGCAATAAACTGTGTTCCTCTATCACTTATAATCATATCAGGGATACCATGTAATCTTACCACAAAGCTAATAAATAACATAGCTAATATCTTTGCTGTAGGTAACCCAGTTAAACCAATAAAATGAGCCATTTTAGTGAACAGATCCGTAACCACCAAGACTACTGAGTGCCCTTTGCTAGAGGGGAGATTAGTAATAAAATCCATTGATATGTGGCGCCAAGGCCCTTCTGGAACTTTCAATGGTTGAAGCAAACCCTGTGGCATCAAATGACTGGCTTTCACCTTAGCACAGATAGGATACAATCGCACATATTCATTTACCGTCACCTTCATCTTTTCCCACCAAACATATCTAGACAACATCTCTAAGGTCTTTACAGGACCAGGATGTCCTGCTAACGGAGAATCGTGACACCATTGCATCAGCTCTATTTGTTGGGACCCTTTAGGTACCCATAGTCGTGACCCATGAAATAACAATCCTTCAATTTCCTTATGCAATGTACCTGCTGCCAAGAAACGTTTCTTTGCCTCTACAGAGTAACATTCTCGTACTTCTTGTAAAAATGAAGACAAAACAGAACTGGTAGCACCCACCACCCGCTGGGGAGATAATATGGGGGTTGGATTTGGTTCTACCTTCTCCACTTCGGGGTAGCAACGTGATAGGGCGTCCGCTCTAGCATTACATGACCCAGGTTTATAAGTGATTACATAGTCAAACCGCGAAAAGAATAAAGACCATCTAGCTTGTCTCCCATTTTGGCAAGTTAGATTCTTTAAAAATTCTAAGTTCTTATGATCGGTGTAGATGGTGGTCACATTCCCAGTACCCTCCAAATAATGCCTCCACTGTTTCAGTGCCTCTTTGATGGCCAATAGTTCCTTCTCATATATGGTGTAATTACATTCTGCTGCACTAAGTTTTCGTGAATAGTAGGCTACCGGATGTGTCTCTTGTAGTTCATCTTTTTGGGATAGCACTGCTCCTAAGGCATTAGTGGAGGCATCAGCCTCAATAATAAATGGTTTAGTAAAGTTGGGGTGTATTAGTACGGGTGCCTTGGTGAATTCTTTCTTTAACACCTCAAATGACTCTTGTTGTTCTTTTCCCCACTTAAACCCCTTCTTTTTGAGCACCTGGGTTAATGGAAGTACTATGTCGGAATAGGCCGGGATGTACTGTCTGTAGAAGTTTGCGAAACCTAAGAAGCGTTGCACATCTTTAACTGATTGGGGAGCTGCCCATTGTATAATTGCCTGAATCTTTACAGGATCCATCTTTCTGCCTTGATGTGATATTAAGAACCCTAAGAACGGAACTTGTGGTTTGAAGAATAAACATTTAGATTCTTTAGCGTAAAGTCTGTTTTGTAGAAGCCTTTCGAGGACCAATCGAACATGCTGGTCATGTTCTTGCTCATTTTGGGAAAATATCAGGATGTCATCTAAATAGATTATCATGAACGTGTTTAACATATCTTGAAAGACATCATTAACAAAATACTGAAAACATGCGGGAGCGTTACACAAACCAAATGGCATCACTAGATACTCGTAGTGCCCATGAGCTGTCCGGAAGGCGGTCTTCCATTCATCGCCTTCTCGCATTCTGACCAAATTATAGGCTCCCCTTAGATCGATCTTTGAAAAGATATTGGCATCTTGGATCTGGTCTAGCAAAACGGGGATCAAAGGCAAAGGATAGCGATTCTTAATAGTGATTAGGTTCAAGAGTCTATAATCGATACATGGTCTGAGTTCATCTGTGTCCTTCTTTGATACAAAAAACAAAGGAGCACCTGCTGGAGAAGACGAAGGTCGAATGAACCCCTTTTCAAGATTCTCCTGTATATACCCTTTGAGGATCTTGTCCTCTTTAGGAGAAAGGGCATAAATCCGACCATGGGGAACACTGGTATTAGGAACCAGATCTATCCTGCAGTCGTATTCTCTGTGGGGTGGGAGAACATCTGCCTCTTTTTTATCAAATACCGTGATTAGGTCCGGATATCTATCTGTGATAGCATTTATTGAACGTTTTTCAGAGACTTCAAGGCTGACTGTTCGTGTCTTCCAATTAATGGTGGGATTCCACTTTATCAACCAAGGCATACCTAGAATGATCTTGAATGACGGGACCTGAATGATATCGAATTGTTCCATCTTATCAACCCCTTGAAACGTGACGTTGAGGGGAATGGTGTTTTCCTCTATTTGACCTGATTTTAATGGTGAATCATCGACTGACACGGCATGCTCGGGTCTAGTCCTTTTACGTATGGGTATCTGATGCAATTTTTGAAACCCACTATCCAGGTAGTTTCCGTTTGCTCCACAGTCTAGGAGAGCACGAGAATGAAGGTCTTCTCTCCCTGGCAGATGGATGATGATATCCAGATACAAATGGGGAGAGGAGGGAGCATCACTAATTAGGGTACCTAATACGCGAGGAGTATATGAAGGAACCGAACCCAGGAGACCTCCTCGGGTGTCTACCGGGCGTTGGCTTTTCCCGAAATCAGAGGGCAGTTATTTATGGCATGTTTGGGGCTACCGCAGTAGAAACAAAGACCCTCTCTCTTGCGTCTTTCTTTTTCCCGTGCAGAAAGTGGACCCCGAACCCCACCCAGTTGCATCGGTTCACTAGATTCAGAGTCTTGAGTAGTAGAAGGAGGTGTATAATGTTGAAAAGGGCGGTAATTATCATACCTCCTCCTTTCCTTCTTCCGTTCACGTAAGCGTTGATCGATTTGGATAGTTAAGGTGACATACTCAGAGAAGACCTTAGGCAAGGTGACCATATTTGCCAACATATCTTTTATCTCCTCTCTTAAACCTCTGTAGAATAGTTTAATCAAAACTGAATCAGGCCAGGTTGTGGTGGAAGCTAAAAGTTGGAAATGAGTAATGTACTCCTGTGTATCTTTATTACCTTGGCGATAGTCTAATAATTCAGTCTGTCTAATTTCATCTTCTTGCTGACACTCAAACATGTTAGAAAATAAAGTCAGAAATTCATTATAATTCTTCAGCATACTATGGTCAGCATTTATGAAAGGGGTTGCCCACTTCAGTGCATTCCCTTCCAAATTCATCAGGGTAAACATCACCTTACTAGTGTCTGTAGCATAAATACTAGGCTTATTGAGAAAATGTAGCTTGCATTGAGTTAGAAACGCCTTGTAATCCTTGCTGTCCCCCCTGAATTTCGTGGGCATGGGAGGGTTTGGGAGTAAGTGAGTTAGTAATGGTGCGATTGGATCTGCGGGAGGTGGCATAATAGGATTCGGGTTTATAGGTACAGCTCCGTCCACGGGAGTCTCTAAAAGTTGTACCCTATGGGCCACTGTTTGTTGCTCATTTCTAAGATTCCCAATTTCTTTGCCTAGGGTACTCAAGGAGTGATGTACCTTGGCAAACTCTTCATCGAGTTTCTGGCCAAACACCACATTTATGGGAGGGGCGTCCTCACTCATCACTGCAGAAGGTTGGCTTGCGAACAATCTGTTAGACCTTCAAGCACTTATTCCTTGCAGTGAAGAGTAGAGGCTTCCCTTGTTCCTCCCTCTGCTGTACACAACAATAGCTATACAGCCAGAAGGTTGAAAAAGGGGGCCCACAAGGACCAGGTTTACCTCTTGTGGCACTGCACCTGTAAGACACAAAATAAATGAATATAAGGTTAGGAGGAGACAACACCGAGGGGGATGGTTCGTGTGTAATGTAATCAGACTGTTGCAAGGTACCAGCACTCACCATAGAAGCACCCCCTTGATGACCTATACCGGGTGCAGTGGAAAAAGGAGTCCAATAGCGAATGTCACTAGAAGGTGAGTTTAGGCAATTGCGTGTTCTAACACACACGCGCACCTTAAGTGAACTTAGACTCAGAACTAAACTATCCCTCAACAAGGCTATTGAAGGGGACACTGTAGGGTACCAGCTACAAGTAAAACAAGTCAAGGCAAGCTAAGGGTCACAACAGGCTGGTCCAGAACAATACCAAGGGAGCAGGCAAAAGCAGGTCAAAACACAGGCAGGAGATCAAAGCACGGGCGAGCAGCAACAGCACAAAGGGGCAGTAGAAATAGAATAACAGTATACGGAGCCAAGGTCTAATAACCAGTACGAGCAAATACCAAACCAAAGGATGAGACAAAAGCAAAGTCAGGAAAAGAGCCGGGTCACTTATCGCAATATCGAAGAGCAGGATTCAAGGCACGAGTAGACACGTAGTCCGCTTGTTGTTCGCAAGCGAAGACTCGAAGCCGGCGTCTTCCTTATAAGGAAGCACGCCAGCCTCCCAGCAGGCTTGTACTAAGCGTGGTGTGCACCGCGCGAAGTGAAATGCGGGCGGCCATCTTGGAAAGGGAAGTTCAGAGTACCAGAGGGTGTAGAAACAAACAAGGGACTAATCCGCGAGCGGCCATCTTGAATTCTCAATTACGTGCCGGAACCGGCTACCGGCGCTAGTAACCTACAACAGTCTGGGTCGAATGCTAAACTGCTGCTGGAAGGACCACGGGTGCCGGAGGCGCCGGCCCCGTGGTAGCATGGTGCGGGAGGATCCTCTACGCTGGGGTGTCTGTTTCCTAACAGTAAGCAAAAGGGCGCTCTGGATACATTGATGTATAAATTCGCTGACTATCAAGTGAGCTGCAACAAAAACTTTGACCTTTTAAGAAATACTGATGTAACTAATAAGATCTTGGAGGGGCTATCAGGTAAAGTGGAAAATCTGGCACAAGCACAGAAGAATGATAGACTCCTTACTCTGCAGACCTTAAAAGAAATTAAAAGGCTCAATACCACTATGGCCAATATGGAGGGCAAAATGAAGCTCTTTCTACAAACCTAATCATGTGGTCAGTTCATCTTCAAAATCTGAACACGTGGTTGACAAGGGCCTATTCCCGAATCAAACAGCTAAGGCCTTTGTGTTTGATAAAACCACAAGTAAGCCCACTCCCTTCATTTTTGATGCAAAGACTGTGCGGAATATAATTCAAGAAGTGGAATACAGTTCTACTGTGCTTGAATTTTTGCCTCTTTTTGGGAAGGAAGATGGTTATGATTTTAAATCTTTTAGTTTATTGTCTCTTGTGCGCCTTTGTGAACTGAGTCCGATGCTGAGAAATTTGAATAAAACTGACATTATAAAGATGAACTATTTACAACTGGATGGCCAGAAAACCTCTGCTAGGATTACTTTCAGGAGCACATATATTAAGGACTTAGTGTGGGGACAAGCTTCCCTTTTCATCTCTAAAGGGGTTGATACTACCCGGCTAAAATTAATCCGGGAGAATGAAGAAAATCCAGGTAGGGATGATTCTACAACGGCTGTCCCTCGAAAAAACCCTGTCGGATCAAAAAGGTCGATCTCGCGTTTAGAGAATGATGCAAGCTATCCCAGATCCGCTAAAAGGCAAGCGATGAGCGCATATGAACTAGCGGTGAACAAGGAATTGGGCACTGTGCCCAATAGGAACAACGCCGAAGCTGAATTCATAGGCGAAGATAATGTCATCCTTGAAGACGCCTTGTAATTAGAAAGCTCGTCCTAGCAACGGCGGTTGTTGCTGGATTAGAGTTTAAGGGCACCTCATAGAACTGTGCCTGAATTGGGCATTTATTGCAACCTACAGTCTGGGAGGAAGTTAAAAACCTGGATTTCCTGATGCTCCAAGAAATGTGGTCCACAAGCAATCTACAATTTGCGAATTTGTCTTGTATTTCCCAACATGCGTCTCCCACTACGTTTGGCCATAATGCGGGGGGTGTTTGTATACTACTGAATATTTCCACTAATTGGAGAGTTACAACTGTGTGGGCTGACTTGCCTGGGGTGATGTGCTTGAGAGTCCAACTCTCTACCAGTCCGTCTAGTCCTTCTCCTTTTGCTCTATTGATTTGTATGTACTTGCGCCCTGCTCTACTCAATGCTAGGGATGATCAAACTTTCCTTTGTAAACTTGATGAGTTATTAGAGCTAATACTTTTTAAGCACCCTCAGGATATAGTAATTTGCGCAGGTGATTTTAACTCTTTTCTATATTATAATAGCGCATTTGCACAGTGGGAAGATTCTCATGCAATGATCACCTCATGGAAGCCTGACCCTGATTTTATTCCGCCTATACTCACGGCCTCGGCTTTAAAGTTGATTAACATAATTACGACTTATGATCTGGTTATCTTGAATGGCCGTATCCCCGACCATGACAAGTCCGCTCCGACCTTCAAAAGAGGCCATCAATTTTCTTGTATTGATTATGCGCTAATAAGTGCCCAACATTTTAAAGTTGTCAAATCATTGTCCTACTCCTGGTCCCCGTACAGTGACCATGTCCAACTGAGTTTGGTGTTGGATATTCAGATCCTCTCCACCCCTAGCTCGCTATTGGAGAGTGCCCCCTTGACTACTGTCAAGAAGGGACTGCGTGTCTATTTCAACTACTCTCACCTGACTCAATATGAACATGTCTTGAACAATCTGCCTGAGCCATCGGTGCTTAGCAGTGTCAACCCTATAGTGGCTTATGAATCTAATATTGCACATGTTCAAGATTTTTTGTGGAATAAAATAAGCTGGACCTCTAACCCCACAGATTTGTCCCAATCAAAGAAATTGGGC
>JAUBNV010442240.1:0-24009 GCA_032354855.1 Desmognathus mavrokoilius | reverse complement strand
GCACGAGCGCTAGCAACATGGAGAGTTAGACAACAGGGTGCGAGCCGGGCACCAGGAGCAACTGCCGCTCTGGGAATCGATGTGGATAACATGGAAACGGGTGCCCCCGCACAGCGTGACAGACCTTCAAGCCGCTCATGCTCCGAACGTCCACGCCCCGTGAGCGCAAGCCATCTGCACACCGCACTGCCGGCCAAAGGAAACCACACAAATCCCTCCACAGCGATAGTTCAACCTACTTGGCAACAAAATGCCACAGTACAACAGGAAACTGATCCACCCCCTCCAAAGAGGCGGAAAAGGAGAGCTCCAGAAGTCATTAAGAAAGAGAAATTTGAGAAGGCGGAAAAGAAAAGAAAGAGACAGGCTGAGTTAACCCGCGTCCTGCGCGCCAATGCGCTACAGAGGCAGTGCCTTGAAAGCTTCCTAACGCGGCCACCTAAGGCAGGGCAAAGCCTGCTGACACAAACACATGAACCAAATGCAACCACGGCAACAATACACAGGCCCCTGGTGCTTGCCTAGCTACCTTCTACCTCGTACCACCCCCCAATGAATGATGCAACAATCTTTTAAGTAAAATCGTCTTCTCTCACTAGCACACGGGTTTGCTACGCGGGGTGTGCGCGGAGTGCGGCATCCCGGGCACAACCCACTTTTCGTGCAGTGAAAGGCGACTGTCCTTGATCATGGACGACGTACCGACTTATTACCAGGGCGATCCCCTCCTTGCAGTTCCTAGCACTAATCTTTTACTCAGCGGCACTGCCAGGACCGTGTGTGCTGAGGCCGAAGGTGCCGCAGCCAGGTCGTGGGCGGTGTGCGCGGACAGTTTTGAACTAAGTCAAAGTGAAACGCACAGGACCACGACACCCCTGAACACCGCGCCGGATAGGCCACTGGTAACCATTGATCTCTTCTTGAAATCCTGCCATCGTGACGTACGGCTAGGCAGAGCCACTTGTCGACCTGACCCGTGCCGTACGAGAGAGGCATTCGAGCCAGCGCCCAGCGACAGAAGACATTGCACTGCAGCACCGAACTGCCTGCTTAACAAGAAAATGATAAAAAGGCTTGAATGCTTGTTGATCGCCTGCCCTGTAGCTCCAACCAGGCGAACGCCCATGGTTTTGAACGGTTTGAACTCACTGATCACGACGCCCCGGTCATGCAGTCCCCGCAGTTTGGCAAGCAACGTCCGCGACGACGAGCAAGTAGTGACAACAGCCGATGATTCGAAGTTAAGGTGGCTTTTGGTACCCTGCAGCATGTCCTGGGAGGCAAAGATCGGCCAGGCAGCTGCAATAATCAGCTACTCCCAGGCAAGTAGGAGGGGGAAGGTGCCCCACACCACCAGCAGATGCCAACAGTTGCCCCAAGCAAGCTGTAAGGCTGGCCCCACTCAATGTCCACATGCCCAGCAGCCTTGGTGCATCTACCCTCAGGCTGATCCTGTGGAAAGAGTTGCATGCAACCCGCCCAGATCTGTCCCAGCACAGGGTCATACAGCAGCGTGCAGCCCTACCTGGCAAGGCGTGACAGGGAAAATTGCTCGCCTTTTTTTTAGCATCGGCGCTATCATGAAAAGATATTGGCAGAGCACATTGGCTTATATTGCTCCCTTCGCCTTGAGCGTGGACCACCCTGCAGAGCATGGTCCCACCCCCTACAATCCAGACCCCCAGAAGCGTACTACAACCAGCCCAAACTATAGCAAATCAAGGGTACTAGTGCCAGTCCGCCGGAACAGCATCACCTGCAGCTGCATGCTTGTGTGCCAAGGAAAGAGACTGGGCATCACAGGTGCACAGCGCGGGGTGCCTTGCGCAGGCAGTCCTGTCAACCCACCCATCTACCCCTCGGGATCTATTAGTAACAGAGGCATTCCTAACAGCACATTGCACAGTCAGAAAAAAATAACAGCCGTGAAGGCTATTTGGGAAGCAAACCATAAAGGTGGCATCCAGAACAGCTGCCTCAACAGCTGCCGAAGAGCTGCTCTACAGCCCAGCAGATGCCTCAGCAGCTGCCCCAGCGGATGCAGAGGGCATGTGGAACACAGGCTAGTCACTTGTGGCATAGGTAGTGATAACAACCAAGGCGATAGAGGATTACGCGTCCCCAATTATTACCACACGCCCCGTTTCCTGCCCCCTATCTGCATCCCCCCCAGCGGACTAGTAATGCTTATGCTGGCTCGGGCAGGAGATGTGGAGCCTAACCCTGGGCCTGCCTCCTCCCCAAGCCAAATGGCGACCTTTCGTATGCACTTTGAGCACCAAGAAGAACGATTTTGCCTGGTACATGCTTTTAATGCATTTGCTGGCAAGTCGGTGTTGGACGGCCAGGAATTATTAGAGTATTGTGAGCTTTATTTCAATGCATTTGACCGGGGTACATTTATGCACCTGGGAGGCGTCTTCTCCTCCATTCCAGAGGCGAGGGGTGACTTCAGCCAGCTGGTCCTAGACCATTGGCTTTACCATGGATGTGGGGTTGAAGCTTGCTTTTGTAAAGTTGCGTCCATCCCTCGCGACCGAGGCTGGGCGGAAAAAGCTCAAGTATTAGAAAACCAGGGAGCATCTGAGTACCTGCTTGGGTGGGGGGAGAACTATGGCGATGTATTTGGCCACATGACATGTGTGAGGCAGCACCGGGGTGTGTGGCACCTATTGGACTCAATGAACCCAAACCCAAAGCCCCTTTTGCTGCCTTGTGACTGGGACTGCATCAGAGGGGACCTGTATGCACTCACCAAGGGAAATGCATACTGCAATAAGCGGCTCCCACATCACCGCCTGGAGGCCCCTGCAAGTATCCACCATATTAGGCAACCGGAGTTGGCGGAACCCTCCATACTACATGCACTGGAATACAACCACTTTGCGATGGCCGCCAAAGTGGGAGACATGGTGAAGGCAGACCATATGAACCCATGGACCGCACCTATACTGACTGAAGACCTTACAAGAGACACAACACCAAGTCATAGGAGTGCCAGTAGCAGAACCATCACAGACGTGCCTGTGGCTGAACCACCACCAGGATGCAAACCCGCCACACGCACTCGTCCGGCTGAGCCCACAGCACAACATCAGCACAAAAGGAACAAAAAAGAACTAACAAAAGGTGAAAACACGGATACAACAACACATGGGCAAAATACGCATGTGTTTGAAATAACAGAGCAGAAACAGCACGTTGAGGATGAGGCAGTGAAGGGGGAATGCAGAACGGTGGCACAGAAGGGTCACACACAAAACAAGGCTAAGAACAAAACCAAGAAACAAAAGAAGCAGCTGGCCCCATACAAAGGGAAAGCAATTAAAGTAAAGGGGTGCACCCAAGCCAAACTAACACCATTTTTGAGAGCCCAGAGCATGCCCCCCAAAACGCTATGGACCAAACGGTGTGGACCTGGATACAAGGGCGGGCAGGAAATTAGCCCTGAAGCTACGAGCGTAGATCATGGTATACAGCTGGAGGTGGATGCCAGGGTACCTGCAAACACCACAGACAACAGTCAGGACGCTACATGCCAACGGTGCCACCAACAGGGATCCAAAGGTAAACTGGGCTGCCTAAGGAAATGCCAAGCCCCCCAGCAATGTGGAGCGCACATGCACGACCTGTGCTCAGGCTTGCAAGCTGAACGAGGGTACTGCAAGGCTGTATGGCTATGCCCCAATCACACAGACCTGTACCCCGCGATTGGCCTGCCCCCACACCTCACCACAGACTCCCAAGGATACTACGAGTACTGTGGACTATGCGGGGATAGGAGCGCAAAGAACAACAAGCTGACCATGTGCGATGAACCCGGATGTAAAGAGGCCTTCCACCCCAGGTGCGCGACCAAAGGCATCCGAGAGTATCCCCCCAGGTCCAAAGCGTACTGTCCAACCCATATGCCCATGCATGGCAAGAACCTGGTGGAGCACCTAGCAAGGGAAATGGGTACGATGAGCGAGCATGCCGAGAATATGGACATCACAGGAGACCTGCAAAGATTTATTACCGGACAATGGAAGAGAATAAAGAGTGACTACTGCTGGACCCTACCCACTGACTGCGCGCACCCGGGGGTGTACAAGCTACTGGTGGAAATTAGTAGGGATCAAGCCATGCCCACAGTAAGAGGCAAAGCAGCAATCGGGGCACTGGAAGGAGTGCTGGTGCGGGCAGGCCTAACAGAGCTAGAGGATGTAGAAGGGTTAATAGCAACGCATGAGTGGACCAGGGAGCTCTTTAACGAAAAAACACACACAACTCGTACACACACCCCTCCACCCCCCCTCCAAGAATTGCACTCAGGCCCTTCATCTCCTCCACCTTCCCCCCGGGCAACACATACCAGCCATCCCTGCCCTCCCCAAGACCCCCCCGCCCCCCGGGCAGTCCCGCCTGACCAAGACCCCCCCCCCAAGGATGAGGGCCACCCGGCCCAAGCATGCGAGGTGGAGACACAGGAGGGGGATGGCACGTGGTGGACGTGCGCAACGTGGAATACTATGGGCCTGGCCACCTCCGCACTGGAACTGGGTGAACGGGTCAGACAGGTAAAACCACACCTCCTGAGCCTAACAGAAACGAAACACCGGCATGGGCCGAGGAACGGTGGAGTAAGAAGAGCAGTGGCAACTGCTCTTGATGGATATGTGACATATGCAAGCGGCAGCGCTGCAGGAGGCAAGGCAGGGGTGATAATTGCGGCGACACTGGACATGGCAGCAAGCGGGCAAAGTCCACCCAAACAAATGGAGCTGCCAAAGGAACTATTGGGACACATCTGCCACGTGAAGTTTGACAGGATGGGCAGCGACAAACCAATGCATATGCTTGGGGTCTATGTGCCAGTGAATGGGGAAGACGCGGAAACCACGACGCAAAACATGATGGAATATATCTGCAAGATAAATGAGGTAGCAATATCTAAGGGCGAGCTGGTCCTAGTAGCTGGAGACCTGAATGCAGACTTTAACACGGGCAAGGCCAGCACGCAGTGGGCTGCAAAGGCGTGTGCAAGGCTCAAGGCGGTTGGATTTGAACAAGCACATGGGGGGCCGGATAGGAAGGAAGGGTCATTTACCTATGTTGGGCCACACGGGGGCAGCTTCATTGATGACGTACTCATCAGCGCCCCAAACCCAGCAGGACGCCCTAGGCACTGGAGCCAACCTGCCGAAGTGGTGAGCACTGTGTCAGATCATGCCATGCTAGTGACAAGGATAAATGGAGAGGCAGTAGGATGGCCAGCCCCCTCCGCTGCTCATGTGGGTGCAGAAGGCGGTGAGCCCCTTACCCCCCCCAATACCAAACCCCGCTTTGTCACTCCCATCGCAAAAGCACAACTGAAACAGTACACGGCAAGGGTGGAAGTAGAGCTTGTTCACAAAGCCCAACAAATGGAGGAGGATATTAAAGCACATCACTTCTATAACTGCACCCGAGCGAGACGAGCGACCAAAAAGAACAGGGTGGCGGCAGTCAAGGAGATGGCCGACCGGGTGGTGAGCATTATACAGAGTGCGATGGACATAGCAGAGGCTGAGTGCGATACAGTGGGGGAAGGGAAGGGACGGGCCCACACCCCCAAGGTCCCAAGAAAGAATCTGGTTAAACTGCTGAGGAAGCGCAGGGAGGCACAAAGGGCGAGGAATATGGCAGCCAGCATGACAGATGACAGAGACACCCACCCAGGCCTCAGCAGCATTACGCACCCCGACATCCCGAACGCACCTGGAGAGGGGCAAACATTGCAGGAGTGGAGGGATGAGCTGAGAACCATCAGCACGGACACGTGCAATGAAATAAGAAACCTGGAACGGCATGAGAAGAAGAGGAGGTTCAAACAACATAAGGCGGCGTGGCAGCGGAGGTACTGGGTGAACCAACGCCGCTACAACAGCGCAGCCCTCAAAGGGGCCAAGACCAGCCAGGTTGCTCCAGTCATCATGCACCCACAGAAAGGTGTAGTTGCAGATGAGGAGGGAATAGTGGATGCATTCACACAGGAAACAGCCAACCTAATGTCCCCAGCAATAGGATTTACCAAGGAGGGCAAGTGGGAAAAGACAAGTAGCCCACACCACCCCTGGACGCCCGGCAACGAGTGGAAGGGGACGGCCCCCCCGGACCAGTTCAACCCAAGATGCCCCAGGCAGCGGGCCAATTATATGCAACAGATGGCAGACAGGTTGACAAGGGAGCTATACGACGAATGTGTGCGCAGGCTGGCATACAGGAAGGCGCCGGGCCCGGATGGCATACCTAATGAGCTGATAAAACACCTGCCTGAAGCACTGCATGGCATGATACATGCCCTGTTCTGCCTCATGTGGAACTGCGGGCACACACCGGACGAGTGGAAGGAGAGTTACACAGTGTTCATCTACAAAAAGGGAGACCCAAGCCGGGTGAGCAACTACAGGCCCATAGGCCTGGCCAACCACCTATACAAGTTGTGGACAAGCGTTTTGTCCTCCATGATGGCAGACTACGCAGAGGAGTTCGGGATGCTGAGCGGATGCCAAGCCGGATTCAGAGCCAAGATGGATACTATGCGCCAAGTGAGGGCTCTATTGAACTCCTTAGAAGACTCACAGGTGTACACTGAAGACATCATGGCAGCCTATATAGACTTTACCGTGGCCTTCAACTCCACAGAGCACGACATGATGCTGCAGTTCATGTGGGACCTAGGCTTCACTGAGGACTCCATCGCAGTCATCCAAGACCTATACACAAACGCGGTGACAAGGGTGAGGATAAAGGGGCGGACAGGAAAAGACATCCCGATTGAAAGGGGAACCATACAGGGGGATTCCCTATCCCCCTTCCTATTCTTGGTCTACATTGAATACCTGTTGAGGTGGCTACAGGTGGGGGACAGGGGGTACAAATATGGCTGTGTTCGGGACGGGGAGGTTCAGAGGAAGGCAGCGGAGGCGGGGGTGAAAATCGCAGACAGACAGCAGGCGGAATCACCTGCAGAGGCAAGTCCATCAGCGTATGCGGATGACCTGCTCATACTCACAGGGCAGGAGGAAGGCAGAGAAAACATGAAAATACAGCTGCAAAAAGTGGAAATCTTCTCTGAATATGCCGGGCTGACACCGAACGTACTGAAGTGCGCAATTACGGGCTTGGCGTATGGTGACATGGGAGGGAGTGTGGGCAGGAAGCGGCTGGGACTAGATGCTATAGGAATGCGTCTGCGGGGACTGCAGATGGGAGGGGAACACGTGCCAGTTCTAGCACCTGACAAGCCCTATAGATACCTGGGGGTGCATGTGACGGCTACGCTAGACTGGAAACACCACAGGGAGGAAGTGATCAAGGTACTAAAGGAGAAGGGAGCCAACCTGCTGCACAGCCTTGCCAACGAAAGTCAAAGGATGCACATGCTAAAAACCAGCGTCATCCCGGCCCTGACGTACGGGTTCTGTGTTATGGCATACACGCCGGCCCAAATGAAGGACCTCACTAGCAAAGTGCTGGCACTGGCCAAGGGTTGCTACAGGCTGCAGAAAGGGACCCCTAACGCAGCCCTTCAACTCCCCATAGATGAGGGAGGGCTAGATGTTCCCTCACTCATGGCTCAGTATGCAACGCTGGCGGCAGAGGATTTGCTAAAGGGTCTCACGGACGAAGGGCAGCTCGGCAACATAACCAGGTGCCTGCTCCTGAAACAGGGGCGGCACCTAGTGCCGGGCCTCCCCATGGACCTTGCATGGCCACTTACACGTAAATCTACCATCCTAAAGCAAATGTATGCAGTCATGCAAAGTGGGCACCAACTGGCCCTGAAAGAGAATGGTAGAAGTTCAAAACTAGTGCGAACCTCCTTCGTGGGAGCCCTCCTGGACAATGTGGAGGTGGCCCTAAACGGCTGCCCGGAAGGCTGCCAGCCTCCCACGAGGGAGCACCTGATCAAACTGTACGTCCTGCCGCTCCTGCAACTGGAAAGATACACATGGGCAGACATACAGAAGACGACGGGTAAGCTGATATCAGAAGCTGAACTAGCAGAGAAATGTCGGCCGATGATGGTGACAGATAGGCACAAGAGAGCACTCAACTTCCATAGCCGGGTGTTCAGCAACGACCCGCAAACAGTGTTGGAAGGAGAGGTGGCACTGGAACCCCTCCCTGAGTGCAGAAGGTGGGTCACTAGGCCTGGAGCAGACAAATATGACTACTCCGAAGGGCGTGGTGACAAGGCGACACTCGATGACTGGCTGGTGGAGCAACCGGTAAACAAACGCCACAAAAAGGGAGAGGAGGGTGGTGGGGAGGCGGAACACTTCCACGCCTCCCAGTCCGCCCAGAGTCCCCCACCCATCCCCCTAGCACTCCCGTCCGCCCCGGTGGAGGCGTGTCCCCCATCTCAAGAGCAAACAGGCCCTAGCCTCCAGGCGGAGGGAAGCACTAAAGATAGAAAGGACCACAGGAAGACAGCAGCGATCTCCAGGGAACCCAAGCAGTGTGACCAAGCCGCACCTGAGGAGATCCTGGCGGTGACGGATAAGCCACTGGTTTGCGGAAGGATGGAACAAAGATTCCTGGTGAGATGGGCAACAGAGATTGGAAATGGAGCCTACATCAGCAAGTGGAAAAAAGCTAACTACGTGCTAGAAAGTAAAACGCCGGTGCCGGGCCGGCGTGGGTACTACACCATACGATGGGAAGACAGCTGGGAGCCCCGCAATGTCTTTGAGGGAAAGTGGCAGCCAATACTGCAGGAGTTTATGAGGCTGTGGGAGGAAAAACAAAACGAGGAGCCAGCTCCCAAGACACGCCCAGCGCACAGCCTGGTGGACCGGGACATAATGGGTACCAGGGAATGGCGGCCCCCGCAGCGCATCAACCCTGACAGGACGCGCATCAGTAGAGTGGCAGTGAACCCCGACACCACCATCCACGCACCTGGACGGTTTGTGCTTCTGTTAGGACCACGTCCGGGGCAGGAGAAGACAGAGGGGGCCGCTGAAATTGTCAGGTGTTATAGGCCTGACGGGAGCCTAGTCGGCACAGTACGTCCGAACCGGCTGCAGCAGCTTTGGAGGAGATGGTGCGTAGCCAGGGCACCCGGCCTGGAGAAGGACGAGCACCTATTTGCACAGGATGTGGCAAACCTACTGGTCAGATACGGGGGGGATATAAAAAATCACTGGGCCACCTTCACAGCCCTTATGCAAGCCTTCAGGACCGTGGGAATCTACACTGAAAGGTTTGCGTCCCCCCTCAACGTCCACGAAACAACACAAGTCTACTACAGTGCGTACAAAGAGGATGAGGCCTTTGGGGCCATCCATGATGCATACTCGGCCGCGTTCTTGACCCCGTCCCAAATCAACCCAGAATACACCCCGGAGCAATTGGCAAGGGCACTTAAGCATGCGGTCCAATCAACATACCTGGACTCGGCGCAGCTGCACATCCTTGTATACCCGGTGTGGAAGTCAGAGCCCTATAAAAAGTGGCTCCTGCACCCACGAGTACACCGCCTCTGCCGCATCCCGAAGGGACAGTTCAGCTTTATACCCTACGACGACTTCACAGGCAGGGAGAGAAGAACGAAGCAAACGAGTGCAAAGTGGGATGTCGATCTCCTGCTGATCGCCAACCCAGAAGGAATGGAGGAGTGGTATGATCACGAAAGCCTGGCAGGGGCCATCAAGGCGGCGGTGGGAGACAGTGCACTGGCCATCAGCCCACCTAACGACAGTATGAGATCGAAAGAACAAAACAGGCCCAAAGGGTTGGCTAAATCTACGAGGTGCTTTGATGCAGGTGATCTTGCAATGCTGCCGACAGGAAAACAGCACAGCACCACTGGTACGGTTCCGGAGCCACCACAGCTGGCGATTCGGCGATTTGCCGATGAAATGCTTCGCTACGACTGCCAGGGTTTCGTCTACACAGACGGCTCGAGACTGGAGGAAGCAGCTGGCGAGGGAACCAACGTGGGACTGGGGGCAGCAGTGGTGGACCTGAAACGAAACAAAGTCACCTATGTGGACCCAACAGCCTTAGACAGCATGGTCCGGACAATTAATAGGGCTGAGCTTGCAGCGCTTTACGCGGCTCTCTCGGACAACCGCGAGACGGAACTGCTCCGCATCCTCACAGACAGTCAAGTAGCGCTCAACTGGGTCCTGAATGAGATACATAGGCCCATGCGTACGGCGAGGTCGGTGCACAGGGAACTCCTAAGGGAGGTAGTGAAGCTTGTGCTTGAAAGGGACCGGAAGGGGTATGAGACGTTCATCGGGAAAGTCAAGGCGCATGCGGGGGTTTGGGGCAATGACCTGGCGGACGCGGCTGCTAAGCTGCAAGCCACACGTGCGAGTGGAATTGAGATTGCCATCCCTCCACACTTGTGTCGGAGGGTCGTCAGCATGAGCGACACGACGATCACTGTGGAGGTAGGGCAGCAGGCACCCATTGATGGCCCGTATGTACTGGAGGACGTTGGACTGCCAGGAAGGGGGCCGGTAATGGTCATCCCTGCACAGGCCAAGCCGGCAATACATGCCCGACTCAGGACATGGGGTAGCAACACGGAGGCTGTGCACTACAAGATGATGCAAGAAATGAACAGTGCGCAACAAAACAGGCTCAAGGCACTGAGCTCGGGGTACATGACATCTGGTGCGTACACTCACAACGACCGGCGCATTGTGAAGATGCTCATGACAGGAGTCTTCCAAACACAGAAGAGGGACCATATGATGTTCCCAACCATCTACCCATCTCCACAATGTGTGCTGTGCCACGGGCGTGGGCCAGGGGAAAGTATGAGAGCGGTGCTAGACTCGGATGGCACTGGGGAAGATGGGTGCGGCCATGTCATGGGTGGGTGTACACACCCCAAACTAGCTGCATGCTACATCAAGCGGCACAATGAGGCAGTGGCAGCGGTTGCCAAAGCAGTAGCCAATGGGAGCAAGGGTAGATGGCTTCAGGTGGCGGACCTCAGACAGGAATGCTTGGGGGAGCTGAGCAAAGAACAACAGAATGAGGTCACTAGTAGGATTCCTGAGTACATGCTGCCAACAGTGCCTGCAGACATCAGGCAGAAGATGCGCCCAGACATCATGTTTGTGGATGGTATGGACGAGGGGTGGCAACATAAGGATGTCACCAAAGACAGGCTGGCACGTTTGAAAAAGAGGTGCACAGTGTACATTTTGGAACTGGGCTACTGCAGAGACAATGCTGCCCTGAGGAAAAGAGCGGAAAAGAAGAGGCAGCATGTCCGGCTCAAGCAGGCGCTTATGGCGGAGGAATGGAAAGTTGAGGACATACCCATTGCTCTGGGGCACTGTGGGTCAGTCTATGGGTATGAAAAGGAAGCCCTGCAGAAGCTTGGGATAACCAGGCAGGACACAGTAACACTGCTTAAATGGCTGCACGGGCATGCGGTGCGAAGCATGTGTGGAATAGCGAGGTTGTACCAGGCACTTCGGAGCGAAGCGAACGGGGCGCTGGGATACAGGATGGGGAGAAAGCATGCAGTAGCAGGAAAAGCAGCGCAACAGGGGGTGAGGCCCCAAGCAAAGATTAACAAACAGCAAGGAGGGGCACCTAGGGGCGGGAGCGTATGGCACCCGCCCTGAGTTCACCCACCACCATGGCGGGGGGCCACGCCAGGCCTACCCTCCTTAGCAACACACCATCTGCTGGTGGTGTCCATTCTTTCTTTCTTTCTTTTTGAATCATTTTCCTTCGCCAATTTGCCGTTAGGGCAGTGTTTTCTGTGGTGGCACGTGGGCTGACCGCATGGGCGGTGACGCATGGCATCAGAGGGTTACATTAGGGTTTTGTCTAAGGACAAGCAGGTAAACGTACAAGGCAGGTGTACAAGTCTTGAGGGGTTATTGGCTTGGTGCGCAACGCCACCAGGCCCTCACAAAGAAACTGTTGCCTGCTAAGCAGGGCGTGGAGCACAGCTCCGAGCATGGCTATGGCCTGCCCAGCTGCCAGCCGCCAACCACCCCCCCTGGGGCTACCTTGTGGCCTACATGGGGTCCTGCTGCAGTGCAGTACCTCCCAGGTGCTGCATGGCAGCTGGGTGTCCCAGTGTGCGTCGCTCAACTGGGGCAGGTGGGACAGGCCATCTACCCTGCGCCGCACGTAGTGGCGGCGCACAGTAGGCCGCTGCAGCCACCTGCAAGTGCGTTGGGTGCTGCCCTCGCCGCTGCTGGAGGCGTAGCGGCCGTGCTGCCTGGTGTGACTCTAGGGGCCAACAGGGACCCTCGAGCAGGAGGCAGCCATCTGCTGCCACAGATGAGTGATGGGGAGTACAATGCCGCTGCTCAGGCGGCGTACCTACGCTCTGCTCAGCGGTGGGAGCCAGGCACACTGGATGAGCGTGAACGGCAGTGCAAGGAGTTCAGCCAGTGGTTGCAGCAAGTGCCAGCAGGGCGGATCCGCGGTGGGTGGCAGAGTTGTGTGCCTACTGACATTCTCGTGTACATGGAGCATGTGTGGCTGCCTAATCACGGCACTATTGAGCTGCTAGACGGCAGCGTGGGTACAGCCCCCAGCTACATGCAGACTACCCTCTCACATCTTTCTACAGCGTTCAAGCTGATGGGGCGACGTGCAGCATGGGGGACAGCACCAGAGGCGTACTGCAACCCAGTTGACAGCGAGGCAGTAAAGGTGTACCTGGGGGCGTACCGGAAGCAGTGTGCACGTGCCGGACACCAGGCCCGTGCAGCTCGTCCTTGGGCCTTGGGAGCTCTAGCGCAGTTGCTGCAGCGCATGGACAGCAGTGCGCAACAGCGTCAGAGCAGGGGGCTGGAGACGGCTCTGCTTTTACGTGATCAAGCAGCGTTGTGTTTCATTGCAGACTGCGGTAAGCGCGGTGAGGACTGTGGGCATCTGTACGTGTGGGATCTGAGCAAGGTTGGCGGTGATGCGCTGGTCCCCAGCTTGTTCCAGCCAGCAGAGGGCGAGGAGTGGGACTGCAGGATGTTCAGCAAGACCCGCAAGGAAGCCCGTGGCCCCCCCATCAGGTTCAGGTACACGAGTCATGAGCCAGCACGCAGCACCAACTTCTTGTGGCGGCTACAGCAGTACCTTGCAGAGCGGGTCAGGGCTGGTGATGTACCCAGGCAGTGGTTGTTCAGCCCATCTGACAAGAGAGGGGTACGGTTCCTGGACCAGCCGCTTAGGAGCCGGGCGCTGCAGGGGCGCATCAAGGGACATTTGCGGCAGCATGGCATGGCGCACCAGACGCTGCATGGGTTGCGGCGCGGGACCTAGCTGAGGCAGGGGAGGAGCAAGATGCAGCAATGAGGGCTCTGGACATTCGCAGCAAGCGGACTGACCGGCTCTACGCTGACAGCAATCGGCCAACGCGGGGCTAGGGTGTTGTTCCGTAGGTGGCAGTGGTGTTGGCCGGTGGTTGGTAGTTGTGCTGGGCGCGACCGTTGCGGTAGTTAAAGCGGTTAAGATTTGAGCAAAGGGCCGCCAACATGTAGTGGCAGCTTTTCTGTAATTACAAACGCACCCTTAGTCCCAGATGACAAAGGCCACCTTGAGCGCGTACCTGGGCGGCTGGCCCCGCCTCTTCCTCTGGCCAACCCGGGGCTCGGGAATGCACAGGTCGTTGATGCGCGGCAGCGTGATCACACTACGCACTGGCAGGTCCGCCCACACCGCTTGCTAGCAGCGTGGCCGGTTCGTGAAAGATGTCGGGGTTCAGCCCCCACTGCGAGTTGCCTATGACCTTGGACCAGTAGCCCGCCCACTGCTGCATCTGTTCCTTGCGGGGTTGCCAGATGAAAGCCAGTTCTACGTCAGCTCTGAGTGCTAACTCATAAGTTTTGCGGACTGTGGGGTGCACTGCTGTACAGCCAGACATGGTTGCCATGCTTTGGGTGCAAGGCTGGCTTTCCCCGTTGTGCAGGATGCGGCGGCCCTTGATAAGGGGCAGGTGGTTCTGAACAAGCACAGACAAGCTCAGTTCCACAGTCTCAGCCTCGCCCAGGGCGCTAGAGTGCTGGTTAGCAACCATGAGTGCCAGCTCCTCTAGTGTGTGTGTAATGACAATTGGTTCCGCTAGCCCACCATTGGGGGTGTAGGTTGCGTAGCCATGGGTGCTGCTGTAGTCACCCGCAATCATAGGGGTCTCGCGCTTGAAGGCCCAGGTGTGGCCGTTCCAGTCTGCCAGGTTCTCTGCCACCCACTGCATGGCCTTGACGGCAAGCTGCGGGGTGTCATAAAGCGTGTTCCAGCCAGCCTGGCCTTGCATGAAGTTGGAGAGCTGGTGCGCGTACAACGGTGCCAACCCAATTGCTGGGCCAAAGGTCACTAGCTTCCCTGCTAGACGTGCAAGGGTGCGATCGGTGGCGGTTGTGCTGTCAGACAGCAGTTGCACAGCTGCGCTAAATTCGTCAATCTTTGACTGTGGCAGCAAGGAGCGCAGGTTTGGGATGTCTGCTACCATGCCCAGGGAAGTTTGCAGCTGTGCAGGAAACAGGCGGCATTTAGGCACGCTCAGGGTGAAGTTCGCGCGCGCTGCAGCAGCATTGTGGCCCCGCAAAGCACTGCTGCTGTTGCGTAGTCCTTACCCGCAAAGAAAGTGTCATCAATGAGGAAAGTGAGCCTGCCGTTGCTCTTCGTGCGCACGATGCGGTACAGCTCTTGTTTCACTACTGTGTGGGCGCGGCAGGCCGGGCCTACGCCGAAAGGCAGATAGGTGAAAACGTAGTAAGCGCCCTCAAACTGGAAACCTAGCATCAACCACACCGATGGGTGCAGCGCTTGGTGGTAATAACATGACTTCTCGTCTGTGGTGCATGCCCAGTCCGTGGATCCCAAATAGCAGGTCAGATCGGCCAGCTGCTCGTACCTCAACTGTTCATACTTGAACAGTAGGTTTGGGTAGAGCGGGTCAACTACCAACCGCAGCTTAGGGGCTTTGTTGTCGGCCACACCGAGCGGGTTGTTGATGAGCGGCCGTTCGCCTTCTGGCAGTTTGATCGCGATGCCTGTTGTGATCAGGTCATCGATTGAGGTGCGCGCAAAGTCAGCGTACTGCTCGGCCGCAGTTTTGTGGCCGTCCTACAACAACGGCCGTTCTATGGCCCAAGGACGGCCGACTAGGTCGTGTGCGTGTGTGTGCATTCATGTGTGCGTGTGCGTGCGCTCGTGTGTGTGCGCGCCTGTGCTCGCGTGTATGTATGTGTGCGTGAGTGTGTGCGCGTGTGTTTGAGTTTGTGTGTGTGCGCGCGCTTGTGAGTCTGTGTGCGTTTGGTGTGTGCATGCGTGCGTGCGCGGGTGTGCCCGTGCGTGTACGAATATGTTTGTGTGTGTGCGCGTGTGTGCGTGCGCGTGTGCGCGTATGTTTGTGTGTGCGCGTGCGTGTGACAGTGCGTGTGCGACAGTGCGTGTGGGCATATGCGTTCGTGTGCATGTGTGTGTGCGCGCGCGTGTGAGCGTTTGCGTCCGTGTGTTCCAGTGTGTGCGCGCGTGTGTGTGCGTGTGCGTTCATGTGCGAGTGCGCGCGTATGTTTGCGCGCCTGTGCCCGCGTGCGTGTACGTGTGTGTGCGACCCTGTGTGCGTTCGTGTGTATGCGTGCGCTCGCGTTCGTGTGTGTGGGCGCCTGAGCTCGCGTGTATGTGTGTGCGCATGTGTGTGCGTGTGTGAGTGCGTTTGTGTGCGCGCTTGTGAGTGTTTGCGCGCTTGTGAGTGTGCATGCGTGCGTGCGCACGTGCGCGTGCGAGTGTGTGTGTGTGCGCGCGCGTGTTTGCGTGCGCGTGTGCGTGCGCACGTATGTTTGTGTGTACACGCGTGTGTGCGTGTGTGACAGTGCGTGTGCGACAGTGCGTGTGCGCATATGCGTTCGTGCGCATGTGTGTGTGTGCACACGCGTGTGAGCGTATGCGTTTGTGTGTTCAATCGTGTGCACACGTGTGTGTGCGTTCATGTGCACGTGTGTTCGTGTATGTGTGTGCGCCTGTGCCAGCGTGCGTGCACGTGTGTGTTTGTGTGTGTGCGTGCGTGCAACCGTGTGTTAGTTGCGTGCGTTTGCTAGTGTGTGCGCACGTGTGAGTGTGTGTTTGTGTGTGTACGTGCGTGCGTGCCCGTGCGAGTGCGCATGTGCCCGTGCGCGCGTTTTTGTGTGTGAGCGTGTGTGTGTGTGACAGCGCGTGTGACAGTGCGTGTGCGTTCGCGCGCGTGTGCGAAAGTGTGTGAGCGCAACGGTGTGTGTGTGTGTGTGTGTGTGAGCGCGTCACTGTGCTTGCATGTGTGGCATTGGGCGCGCTGCCCGATTTGGCCGCAGTGGCTTTGCATGTCTCTGCTCATTGCGCTTGCTTGCGGTAAATTTTGAGCGTGCGTGTACTCTGGGTTCAAAGGAATGCTTGGTTTCACTGGTTTCAGTTCACGCTGCATGCGGTGTGTGTCTTGCGCCTTGGTGGCCGTGTTGTGGTGTGAAAGACAAGGGTTTGGTGGTGTAAAGCGTGCGGTTTGCAGGAGATGGGCTACTCGCTGTTGTGTAAGGCAAACCGTGCATGTGTTCAATGCTATTTACTTGGTGTAAGGCCCAAAGGTGTGCCCGCTCCTCCCCACCTTTTTTTTTTAATTACGTTGGTGGAAAGAGGCGAGGTTGGAAATCAGATCCCAACTGAAGCGTTCGAAAGCGATTGCTGTGTTGTAAGCGCAGGAAGCCTCGCTGGCACGTAGCATCGTTTGTCCCCTTTACCTTGTGGTTAACCTGGTACTTGTGCTCGCGGTTCTCCAGCTCGCGGTTCTCCAGCTCCTAAAGAAGGAAGGACTTGAGGGCCGACATCGAGGGCGCGGCCTGCGCAGCGGCAGGCGGTGTGCCTGCGGTTGCCGGTTCTTTGGCGCTGTTGTTGTTGGAGATAATAGCCTGCGGATTGGCGTTCTCGTTGTTTACGTCAATTGGCCCAAAGGGTGCGCGGTCATGCTATATGTCGCCGGTCCTGGATGCGCTGCGTCCTCCTGCCATGGTGGCCGTCCGCTGCTGAATGCTTCGCGAAAAAATCTCAAGAATTCGTACAGCAACACAAACTGCTCCAGCTGACTGGTGCAAGCATGCAGCACTGCAGCTAAGAGCAGCGCATGCCTTTGTCCCTCCGTGCCGGGGTCTTCACAGTAGCCAAATGCTGCCTGGCTTGAAGTCCCTGCACGTTGGGTGGTGACTCCAGTGCCTGCTCGTTGGGAATCTCACAAGTCACGTGGGGTCAGACGCTCAATGCGCATTAGGGCAGTGTTTCCTGTGTTGACACGTGTGCTGACCTCACGAGTGGTGACGCATGGCATCAGAGGGTTACATTAGGGTTTTGTCTAAGGACAGACTAGTAAACGTACAAGGCAGGTGTACAAGTCTTGAGGGTTTATTGGCTTGGTTGCGCAACGCCACCAGGCCCTCACAAAGAAACTGTTGCCTGCTAAGCAGGGCGTGGAGCACAGCTCCGAGCATGGCTATGGCCTGCCCAGCTGCCAGCCGCCAACCACCCCCCCTGGGGCTACCTTGTGGCCTACATGGGGTCCTGCTGCAGTGCAGTACCTCCCAGGTGCTGCATGGCAGCTGGGTGTCCCAGTGTGCGTCGCTCAACTGGGGCAGGTGGGACAGGCCATCTACCCTGCGCCGCACGTAGTGGCGGCGCACAGTAGGCCGCTGCAGCCACCTGCAAGTGCGTTGGGTGCTGCCCTCGCCGCTGCTGGAGGCGTAGCGGCCGTGCTGCCTGGTGTGACTCTAGGGGCCAACAGGGACCCTCGAGCAGGAGGCAGCCATCTGCTGCCACAGATGAGTGATGGGGAGTACAATGCCGCTGCTCAGGCGGCGTACCTACGCTCTGCTCAGCGGTGGGAGCCAGGCACACTGGATGAGCGTGAACGGCAGTGCAAGGAGTTCAGCCAGTGGTTGCAGCAAGTGCCAGCAGGGCGGATCCGCGGTGGGTGGCAGAGTTGTGTGCCTACTGACATTCTCGTGTACATGGAGCATGTGTGGCTGCCTAATCACGGCACTATTGAGCTGCTAGACGGCAGCGTGGGTACAGCCCCCAGCTACATGCAGACTACCCTCTCACATCTTTCTACAGCGTTCAAGCTGATGGGGCGACGTGCAGCATGGGGGACAGCACCAGAGGCGTACTGCAACCCAGTTGACAGCGAGGCAGTAAAGGTGTACCTGGGGGCGTACCGGAAGCAGTGTGCACGTGCCGGACACCAGGCCCGTGCAGCTCGTCCTTGGGCCTTGGGAGCTCTAGCGCAGTTGCTGCAGCGCATGGACAGCAGTGCGCAACAGCGTCAGAGCAGGGGGCTGGAGACGGCTCTGCTTTTACGTGATCAAGCAGCGTTGTGTTTCATTGCAGACTGCGGTAAGCGCGGTGAGGACTGTGGGCATCTGTACGTGTGGGATCTGAGCAAGGTTGGCGGTGATGCGCTGGTCCCCAGCTTGTTCCAGCCAGCAGAGGGCGAGGAGTGGGACTGCAGGATGTTCAGCAAGACCCGCAAGGAAGCCCGTGGCCCCCCCATCAGGTTCAGGTACACGAGTCATGAGCCAGCACGCAGCACCAACTTCTTGTGGCGGCTACAGCAGTACCTTGCAGAGCGGGTCAGGGCTGGTGATGTACCCAGGCAGTGGTTGTTCAGCCCATCTGACAAGAGAGGGGTACGGTTCCTGGACCAGCCGCTTAGGAGCCGGGCGCTGCAGGGGCGCATCAAGGGACATTTGCGGCAGCATGGCATGGCGCACCAGACGCTGCATGGGTTGCGGCGCGGGCTGCGGCAGGACCTAGCTAAGGCAGGGGAGGAGCAAGATGCAGCAATGAGGGCTCTGGACATTCGCAGCAAGCGGACTGACCGGCTCTATGCTGACTGCAGTCGGCCAACGCGGGGTTAGGGTGCAGTCTGTAGGTGACAATGCCGTTGGCAGGTGGTTGGTAGATGAGCCGTGTACGGCCGTTGTGGTAGTTAGAGCGGTTAAGATTTGCGCAACAGGCTGCTAGCGTGCAGTGGCAGCTTTTCTGTAATCACAAATGCACCCTTAGTCCCAAATGACAAAGGCCACCTTGAGCGCGTACTTGGGCGGCAGGCCCCGCCTCTTCCTCTGGTCAACCCGGGGCCCGGGAATGCACAGGTCGTTGATGCGCGGTAGCGTGATCACGCTACGCACTGGCAGGTCCGCCCACATTGCTTGCCAGTAGCGTGGCCAGTCTGGGTAAACCACGGCGCAGTTTGCACGCTCAGTCAGGATTTTGTGCAGGATCTCGCCCATGCGGCTAAAGTCCCCGTTAACATAGCACAGCTCGCGTGCGCCCGTGACTTGGTTAAACGCCCACGGTTGAATGTAGCCGTTAACCCCCAGGGTGCCTGGGCACCAGTGGCGCGAGTAAAAGCGGCGGCACTTGCGGGTCAGGTGGTCAGCAAATGTGTCCAGTGTGAAGCCACCCAGTTCTACCACCAGCGTGTGGGTTTTGACGTACTCGAGAAAGATGTCATCGTTCAGCCCGCACTGCGAGTTGTCTATGACCTTGGACCAGTAGTCCGCCCACTGCCGCATCTGGTCCTCGCGGGGGTGCCAGACAAAAGCCAGTTCCACGTCAGCTCTGAGTGCCAACTCATATGTTTTGCGGACTGTGGGGTACACTGCTGCACAGCCAGACATGGTTGCCATGCTTTGGATGCAAGGCTGGCTATCCCCGTTGTACAGGATGCGGCGGCCCTTGATGAGGGGCAGGTGGTTCTCAACCAGCACGGACAAGCTCAGTTCCACAGTCTTAGCCTCGCCCAAGGTGCTTGAGTGCTGGTTAGCAGCAATGAGGGCCAGCTCCTCTGGTGTGTGTGTGATGACAATGGGGTCGGCTAGCTCACCATTGGGGGTGTAGGCTGCGTAGCCGTGGGTGCTGCTGTAGTCACCCGCAACCACCAGGGTCTCGCGCTTGGAAGCCCAGGTGTGGCCGTTCCAATCCTTCAGGTTTGCCGCCACCCACTGCATGGCCTCAACAGCTAGCTGTGGGGTGTCATAGAGTGTGTCCCAGCCAGCCTGGCCCTGCATGATCTTGAAGAGCTGGTGCGCGTACAGCGGTGCCAGCCCGATTGCTGGGGCAAAGGACACCAGCTTTCCTGCCAGCCGTGCAAGGGTGCGATCAGTGGTGGTTGTGCTGTTAGACAGCAGTTGCACAGCTGCGCAAAACTCGTCAATCTTTGGCTGCGGCAGCAAGAAGCGCAGGTTTGGGATGTCCGCTACCATGCCCAGGAAAGCTTGCTGCTGTGCAGGAAACGGGCAGCATTTGGGCACGCTCAAGGTGAAGTTCAGCGCGCGCTGCAGCAGCATTGTGGCCCCGCAAAGCACAGCTGCTGTTGCGTAGTCCTTACCCGCGAAGAAAGTGTCATCGATCAGGAAGGTGAGCCTGCCGTTGCTCTTTGTGCGCACGATGCGGTACAGCTCTTGCTTCACCACCGTGTAGGCGCGGCAGGCCGGGCCTACGCCGAAAGGCAGGTGGGTGAAAACGTAGTAAGCGCCCTCAAACTGGAAACCCAGCATTGACCACACCGATGGGTGCAGCGCTTGGTGGTAATAGCCAGACTTCTCGTCAGTGGTGCATGCCCAGTCTGTGCGTTGCAGGTAGCAGGTCAAATCGGCCAGCTGCTCGTACCTCAACTGTTCATACTTGAACAGCAGGTTTGGGTAGAGCGGGTCGACCACCAACCGCAGCTTAGGGGCTTTGTTGTCAGCCACGCCGAGCGGGTTGATGATGAGCGGCCGTTCGCCTTCTGGCAGTTTAATTGCGACGCCTGTTGCGAGCAGGTCGTCGATCGAGGTGCGCACAAAGTCAGCGTACTGCTCGGCCGAGCGGTGGTTTGGGAACGCTGCAGCGTGCGGTTGTGGCGAGTGCAGCAGGCGGTTGATGTCGGCTGCCCCCATCTGCCGTGACAGTGCTTTGCGCAAGCGTGTAAGCTTTTTGTCGTGGTCAGGCATTGCCAATTGGGAGGCAGGGGCCAACATCGGCCAGCGAATGCCGTGCTGGATTGCCTCGAGCAGCCCGCGGACTGCTGCCCTTGTGCGGCGGTACGGGCCAAAAACGTGCAGCCATACCGTGTAGGCGTCAGACCAGCCACCCGCTTTGAAAGCGTCCGGATCAGGAAATCCTGCCAGAACTTCTGTGATGAAGGCGTCTGGGTCAGCCATCACGTCTGCGGGCACGTCCCCCCGCTTGAGAGCTGCGAGCAGGCTAAGAGCCCGATTTGCGTCATTGATTGCAACCTGCACCGCTGGGTCTGTGACAGGAGGAGAGAAGTGCGCGAAGTCTTCCTCAGAAAAGAAGCGGATCTTGCGCGGCAGCGTTTTTGTGAGCGGGAGCCAGTTTTCTGACAGCGTGACCGGGCCGAGTTTGTACGGGGCATCATACTGCAGCGTCAGTGCTGAGGTGTCCCTGTGGCGGGTTGCCTCCTCGGCGCATGTGCCTTCCAGTTCGAGCAAGTGCAGCGCTGGGGCACGCGGGATGCTTGGTGCGACTGGCAGCTTTTGGGTTGTAGCTCTGTGCCGGCGCGTGGCATCTGCCAGCACCTCGTTCCACGCCGGGTGGTTTCCCAACACCAACTCCCCCTCCCTTTCCCACTCCCGTCCGGGCTCAAAGCACAGCGATCGCTTCGTAGGGAGGCGCGGTTTTGTTTGCGCTGGGGGGAGCAGCGGGGCATTGGTAAAGCTTTGGTGTGCGCGCGCATTGTTTTTGCGGGCTTGCCTGCGAAGTTGTAGTGTCGTTTCGTTAGTCGTGCGCATGGCGGCGGCGTTGCGGCTTGAAGACTAGAGCTGGGGTGCACTGAGAGCCATAAGCGATGTAAATCTGAGCATTGTGAAGCTTTTTTATTTTGTTACAGTTTTTATTGATAGCGACCCTTTGGTTTGGAGAAACTCTTGCGCAGGGGTTTGAGCAACCCTTAGGGTAAGAAACTGAAAAAAGCGCCCCACTTGAAGGGGCACTTAAAGTTCACTCGCAAGGGCACTTTTCTTTGCGCAGTGACTGGCGAAGTGCCGGGTTTATGCGCGGTTGCAAAGCGTGCATACAAATTTATTCAGCTGATAATAGACCTACTTGGCCTTGTGGCCATACTTGGCCAGCGTCTCAGCGATCGCGGCATCGCTGTGGCTGTGCTTGAAGGTGCAGCGGTGCCCGTAGGTGCACTCCCGCATGCCCAGCAGCGCGTGCTGGATGTGGCGCACACAGTAGCCCCTGCCCTTGAGCGTGTTCTTGTCATCCATGGACAGGTCTTTGAAGTCATGCTGTTCGCCATGGTGGCGCTTAGCGGCGCGGTTGTCATGGCCGCTGTCATGGCCACCGCCGTGGCCACCGCTGCGATGCGCCAGCAAAGCGATGGTTGCAAACTGCTGCTGCTGCAGCTGCATGTTCTTGTTGGCCGTGACGGCCTCGTAGACGCAAGCGGTAAGCGCCGGGATGATGATCCTCTTGTGCTGCGGTTTGTGCAATAGCAAGTGCGAGAGCGTGAGCTTGTACTGTTTCAGTAGCTTTGTTATTTTGCCGCGCGGCCTGGCAAGTCCACCAGTTGCAAGTAGCATTAGAGGCGCGCTCATGCTCTACATTCTATGTCTATGATCACCTGTTCGATGTAGTCGTCCAGGTCCTTGCCGGTCCTGTCGCTCTTCTCGCACATCTTCTCGAACGTCAGGTCTCCCGTCTGGATGGCCGTCGCCGCGGTGTTGAGGGCGTTGGCCGACGGGGCAGAGCAGCCCTTGATCAGCTCCGCAGCCAGGGTGCAAAACTGGCCGATTGTTCTGGCCCCGAATTCCAGCCTGGCGCGGCGGTTCTGGACGTCAATGAAGTAGGTCAGCGCGGTTCTGCAGTCGCGCTTGAGGAAGCCAGCCAAGTACTTAGCGTTGGCCGCATTGGGCAGCGCCTCGAGTGCGCCCAGGCTTTCGAGGACTTGCAGGATCTCGTCCAATGAGGTGTAGACAATGTCAATCAGCACCTGCGCGTGGTAGCATTTGTGTGTGTGAGCGCGTCAGAGCGTGTGTGTGTGAGCGCATCACTGTGTTTGCATGAGTAGCAACTGGGCGCGCTGCCCGTTTTGGCCGCAGTGGCATAGCATGTGTTTGTTCATAGCGCTCGCTTGCGGTAATTTCTGAGCGCACTTCCACTCTGGGTTCAAAGCAATGCTTGGTTTCCGTTCACGCTGCACGCTGTGTGTGTTTTGTCTTGTGCCTCGGCGGCCGCGTCGTGGTGTGTAAGGGAAGGGTTCGATGGTGTAGAGCGTGCGGGCTTGGAAAAGGTGGGCTATACGCTGTGTAAGGCAAATTGTGCATGTGTTCACTGCCATTTACTTGGTGTAAGGCCCGAAGGTGTGCCCGCCTCTCCCCACCTTTTTAAATTTTTGAATTACGTTGGTGGAAAGAGGCGGGGTTGGGGTCAGATCCTAGAACTTAGCGTACGCAAGCGATTGCTGTGTTGTAAGCGCAGGGAGCCTTGCTGGCTCGTAGCATCGATTATCCCCATTACCTTGCGGTTGACCTGGTACTTGTTGTTATTCTCCAGCTCCTGCTTGACGAGGTTCTTGAGGACCGACATCGAGGGCGCGGCCTGCGCGGCGGCAGACGGTGCAGCGGCAGGCGGTGTGCCTCCGGCTGCCGCTTCTTTACCGCGGTTGTTGCGGGAGTCAATAGCCCCCGGAATGGTGTTCTCGTTGTTTTCCTCGATTGTCCCAAGGGGTGCGCGCTCATCGCCGGTCCTGGAGTTGTTGCGTCCTCCCGCCATGGTTGTCGCTAGCTGCGGAATGCTCCGCGAAAAATCTCAAGAATTTGTACAGCAACACAAACTGCTCCAGCTGACTGGTGCAAGCGTGCAGCACTGCAGCTAAGAGCAGCGCATGTCTTTGTCCCTCCGTGCCGGGGTCTTCGCAGTAGCCAAATGCTGCCTGGCTTGAAGTCCCTGCACGTTGGGTGGTGACTCCAGTGCCTGCTCGTGGGGAATCTCACAAGTCACGTGGGGTCAGACGCACAATGCGCA
>JAUBNV010431172.1:0-12953 GCA_032354855.1 Desmognathus mavrokoilius | reverse complement strand
GTGTGTCTCAAGTACAGGGGGGTGACTAGACGTTGGGGGGCAGCGGAATATCGTCGCTCACACGACCAGGCCTAACAATATTAAGATTCTTGAAGGGACAATTGCGTCAGAAGCAAATCGGCCAATCAAATTGAACTGACATGGCAAGCAGGAAAGAACATTCACACTCTCTGCCGTACCACACCTGCAGCCAGGTTGATAATGCTAGGGCCGTCATCCGTATGCGCCAGGTGCATTGCCTTGCAGGGTTGCCCTCTGTGCCAGTGTGCACTTTTCCAAAATGCGGCGAGGCTCTGTCTAAATCCACTTGCCACATGTGGATGGACTTTACCTCAGGCGCATACCTTTCTGCCCCCATTTTAGCTTCTGAATTTTTTTTAAAAGTGTCCCAACTGTGTGTGAGCCAGAAATTTAAGATCATTGGAATTTTGCAATGGCGCAGTCTGCATTTTCGTGATTTTTGCCCCATGTTTGACATTCATGTTTAAGGTGTCCTATGATGCCAAATTATATTTATATATATTGGGAGCTTGGGGTCAAGTGGGATGTGGGTTGGAGGGGGAAGGTAGGTAGCAGGGGAAGGTAGCGGCCTTCCTCCTTTTCCTACAAACTGGTGTGACTGTGGTGGTGGGAAGCAAAGTCATGTGACTATATATTTCCCATTCCTTCTTGAACCTATGTCATGGCCATTCTTGGAGCCTTGGGAGTTAAAATTGGCCCACGGTCATCTGGCGGTAGATAAGGAGGGGTGAGAGGGAATGGAGAAGTGTGGTGTTCTGGGGGTATGGCGGGTGTGAAGTTGGAAGAAGAATGTCACTGCTAAGGAAGAAGTCATACAAAGAAGGACTAATGATTAAAAGAGGGGGATTGGTGGGTTCAAGGGGAGCAGGAGGTAAAGGGGTGGGGGAGGAAAGGAAGGTGGGATCGAGGGGGAAGGAGGATTAAAGGGGTCAGTGGGGAGAGGTCAAGGTGTCCCAGGAGGCAGGGTCATCGGCTGCTGCGTGGATGGGAAAGAGGTTCTAGGGGTAGGGTGGAGGGGGCGGGAAAGGGTAGGGGTCGGTGGGAAGGGGGCCAGATGTCCAAACAGGGAGGGTAGTCATGGGGTGGGAAGGATACGGGGAGGAGAGGGCAGTAGGGTAACAGGAGGATTGGGTGGAAGGAGGGTGGGGTGGGGTGAGGTAAGGATAGGTGGGCGGGGGGCAAGGTTCATGGGCGAGCAAATTGTCAAGGCCAGCAAAGTCATCTGCAATGGAATAGTAAATACATCTGAGTGTTGGGTCCATATCATTGAGGTAGTCTCTGTAGCGCAGTTGTCCCTTTAGTTGTAAGAGTTGTTCTTGCATGTGTGGGTTCTTGAGCTGTCTGGACATCCCTCTGTTGCTTCTCTTGTGATTGGGCATCTTTTCAATAGCTCCTTAGATGAACAGTGGCAGTGAGGAAGGAGGAGGCATTGAGTGGGGGACAGGGATGAAGGAAATGCAACCAATTGGCATCAGTGGAACATGTTGTTATAAAAGGAAACTAAAGGGGACCAGTTGGAAGAGAGAAGTGTAACCTGGTAAGTGTCAGGTCTCATCCCCTGCGTCCTGCCACGCATCATGCACCCACTCAGTCACCACACTCTTACCAGCACCCCTTACCAAAACCCCATCCCTGAATATATTAGGTAGCATTTTTTATCGATTTGTGCTTTCTGCACTTTCTTTTGTCTTACATTTTTTCTCTCTACCAGGGGGAGGGTTGCACAACCATGCTGAGGGCCGGGTTCAATGCTACTTTTAATGCTTGACCTTGGTCCTGCCTGATCTTCCCAGCAAATCCCATTGCTGTCTGACACTGCTTGACACTCTTGACCAATCAGAGAGGACAACGTCAGGCGTGCGCAGCTTCATAGACGCTACTCAACAAGGCTGCAGCGTCCGAGCAGTTCTATGTATTCCGCGTCCTTGGACTCCGATCCTGCTCCAGACCTCTCATTCTTTGAGGGTACTCTTTCCTAGATGGCTGTTAGAAGGCAAGTGGGACCATCACCCCAGTAAGGCTTCAGCACACGATAGTGTCCATGCATGTGCATATACCTCGCCGGCAACCCCTGTTTATTTTCCTTCTGTTCTTTCTTATCTACAGTCTCCTCCTGTCAGAGGTTGAAGTCATCCTGTCCTGAGGGTCCTATTCCCGCGCCATTGCCGTAGGTCTCCCCTCAGGGTCCTTTACCCCCGTTGAGGCTCTGGGTGGGGGTCAACCGAATGTGGGACACATGCAACCAGAGCAAATGGCCAGTAAGGATGGCTCGTGTGCTGAAATTATCATGGGTGGTCAGGGAGAGCAAGTAGTTGGGTTCTCTCCGGCGGAGCAGTGGTCTGCAGTCTAGGTGAAATAACTGTAGGTCATCCTGAATTGTGATGGAACACGTGTTGAGATTATGGTGGGTGTAAGTGGGAGAGCGTCAGAGTGGTCACTTCGGCAGAGCGGTGTTGTGAAGTCTAGGTGAAGTCTAGGTGAACCGAGTGTAGGGCATCTTGCTTCTAGGGATGCAAGGCTAACATAGAGGTGATTGAGGAGGTAAAAGGCAAAAAAGCCTCCCGTGTGATACTAGAAAGCGAATTAAGGACCGAGCTCTGTTGCTTCAGCATTGTATGAACTATTTGGAAGGTGACTACTAGGGGACTTCTAAGGGAAACTTAAGGAGAGCTTAAGGCTACCTTAGAGGTGAGTAGGGCAAAGGAGCCTGCGTTGTGATCATAGAGAATTAATTAAGGAATGAGCTCATTGTTGCATTGGTGTCGAATGGACAAGGCGGAAGTTGGCTACTTAGATAAATTATGGCTACCTTAGAGGTGATTGGGGAAGTAGTAAGACCAAGGAGCCAGCGGTATGCTCATAGGGACTGAATTTAGGAGCTCTCTGTTGCATCGGTGTCGAGTGGGTTTAACCCAATGAGTAGGCAGTGTGCCGAGGTCTGGATGAAGTACAAGAAAGAGGTCTTGGTCTGCTGGTGATGGGGCTATTTATGGGCGAATAGGGGGTAAAACAGCAATGGAAATCAGTGAGACCCGCAGGGAAAGGAATCTCCGCGACATCAGGGCAGGGAGAAGAGATCAAACTGCGACAATGGCAGGGAAAAATATTTCTGACCAGCCTACCTTGTTTAAGGTACAGCTTACTGCCCCATCGACACAAACAACAGTGCCGGGCTCCACTATCCCTAAAGGTCCTTCTGCAGATAAACAAAGCTGGGACGTGCTATTTGCAACTAAGCCGAAGACTGTGAGGACTCCTCTCCCTAAAAGAGCCAGCCTACCGGACCTGTTTTTGGGTCGTCCACCCCTGGTCCTGCCTGTGGAGTCTTGGCGCCAGCCTGAGGCCGTGCAGGGGTTCGGGGGAGCCTGCGGTGCTGCTGCCTTGACCGAGGCGGCTTCTTCTGACAAGCAGAACGCAGATTGCGAGCTAGTGTCAACGGGGACTGGAATTGGAGTGCACGGCGGTGTGCCTGGTCAAGGACCTCCGGAGGGAAACATAGACCCAGCTGTGCTCGAGGTTGAACTGGCGCCTCTCCCACCCCCGTCCTGTGCGACTCCTTCTGATGAAAATCAGACCTCGGCTGCGGAGGTCCCTTTCCCGGGTGGGAGAGAACAATCTATTTTGGGGGAGCATGGACCATGCAAGTCTTCCACACTTACGGTACAAAATTTTATGCATGATAATACCGCAATACTGAATTCCCTTTCGCACGAAATTGGGTCAATTGAATTGCAAAAGACCGGTCAGAATATTTATTTTTCTGCTGAAGAGGCTATAGCAAGAACCCTTCCTGAAGGGGGCAAATTTGATCAAACTGGAGAGAATGGGGTGAGATCAGGTCCCCCCGATTCGGCTCTGCTAAATTTATCAAACGTTATTCAAAACGTGCAGGAAGTTATGGAATCTGCTATCCAAAGCTTGACAAAGATGGTAGAGGTAAAGATTTCCTCCCTAAGCGAAACTGTACAAGGAGGTTTCTCTGCAGTTCAGGCTCAGATAGAAGAATTGAAAAAATCTAATTTAGAAACTCAACAGAGGTTTTCTGCTCAGGGTGTAGCACTCCAAGATATTGTTGCGTTTAACATTTCGATGAAATAGAGAACGGATGAGAACACTCAGTCTATTGATAAATTAGAACTACAACTCGAGAGTTTAGATACTTTCTCCAGACGTAATAACTTACGAATAATGGGGGTTCCAGAATTAAAGGAGAAAAGTGACTTGGATTTGCGTGACTTTGTTGCTACTCTCATCACAGAATATATTCTACCTTCTACTGATTCTGACCAAGCGAAGACCAAACGAAGAGTACTTTTAAACATCCAACGGGCCCACAGAGTCCCCCAATTCAGAAATATAAAAAAAGCAAGGAAGGCTCGCCATATTAAAGAGAACTTTTTGACTTATTCAATCAGGGAGAAAGTTCTTAAGGTTGCCCAGGTCAAATACACCATACAGGCAGATGATGATACTTTTTTTGTTTACCTGATGAGAGCCCAAAAGCATCTCGTCGCAGATGGGCGCTGAAGCACCAGGCTGAAGTGCTGCGATCAAAAGGGTTGTTAGTTCAATTCCATAAATCAATTCAGTTGAAAGTGACCAGGAACGGTCAGACAAGGTTTTTGCAAACAGAAAAAGAAGTGGCAAGCTTCTTGCTAATATGTGACACAAAATCAGCCCCTACTGGAGCGGGTGGGGAGGAAGAAGGGGCAAGTTGAAAGGAGGAAATGCCGTTGGAAAAATTCACCTGGTTATGTAGTGGCATTTCACGACATGTCCCTTTCTTGTTGTTTATTATTTGTTTCACTTATAGGCTATGTAACTAATTCAATAGAATCAGGGCCCTATAGATCTGGACCATGTGGCCGGGAAATGGACACAAGAGCTGGGCACGGAGGTATCGGCGGATGAAGTGAGCAATGCACTTAAATGGGCGCACTCAGTGCTGTTACCAACGAGGCATAAAAGGCACTGCTACTTTTCTCTTCTTCACTTATATTACCCTCCAAGTAGGCTCAATAAATGGAATGGAAATAATATAGTAAAATGTAGCAGATGTGGCGATACAAATGCCGGGATTGCCCACATGTTAGTGGAATGCCCTGGCTTGAGACAATTTTGGGAAGAAGTTAAGTTAAAGCCTAACTCATTTACAGGTATCGATAGAAACTATACGCCGAAAGATTTGGTCCGGAGGGGGGAACCCCATTTGAGTTTAAAAGCATAGTTATCGCTAGGATATTGGTCACTTCTTACTGGAAGGAGCCTATTCCACCATTGCCCAGCTCTTGGTTTCAAATTTTGGTTAGACAATCTACTCTTGAGAAAGAGATTCTTAGGCTGCGGGGCAGAACTCAAAAAGCGTTTGAATGGTGGGGTTCATTGGACCTAATTGATCCAGTGAAGGAACTGATTACATTTAAGTTATTTAACTGTATTATATCTGAATCATGCCCCCCCAAGCATCACTTGCATATGATTTTTGCTGTTTTCTTCTTTCTGTAACTATTATTCCTCTGTATCGACCTATCCATGTCAATAAAAAATAATAAAAAATAAACAAAATAAATAAATAAATTACTTAAGGGGCGCCTTAGGGAGGAAGTAGAACAAGGGAAGAATAGTATGGTATATACATAGTATATTCTCTGGAGACGATTGTCACCAGAGAGTTAAGTTACAATATTTTTTACATAGGAAGTCCACAATATTCTATTGCTTATAACTTTGGAACCAAATGACGAATTTGCATGAAATTTTCAAGAAGCGGAGTCCAGTACATATAGGACATTCTGGGCTAGCTTTGTGCAAAAGCATACAGTGGTTTTAAAGATATTTGGTGTAGAAACCACAGGCATCTTTCATTGGCTTTCCCATAGGGAATATATCCAGATTTGGGGAGTAGCTACAGCCTGCACCGCTGAACGGTTTTGCACCATTTGTGTTTTAAAAGAGACATCCGCATCTCTAATAGTGCCTTTGATATATCTGGTGACATGGGCTCTGCAAATTTTCAAAATATAAGACTAACTGTAAAGGTCACGGTGACCTAGTTAAAAATATGTCTTACATAAGCAGAAGCGCGAGTCGTGAATCGATAGTCAGCCTCTCAGGCAATCAGGACTCTCAGTTCAGTTCTGAAAGTCGCCATCTTGTTTTTCTCAATGCGAAGCCTTGATTCACGACTTGCTATTTGGCCGAAAGGGGTCAAATTACAAAACGTAGGAAATAAAGTTTGAGAAATCAAACATGGGGTGAAAGGGGGTGTCCTGGGGAATCAGATAGAGGTACATGGGAACCGGAAACGAGGTGTGGAAGTATGTAAACAATTGAAATGTGTCACAACTGAAGATTCGCTAACTGAGGGTTTCTGAGCACTGTCAGAAACCCTCGAATGCAGAATCGAGCCACTTACAGGTGGATTGTGCCAGAAACGAGCGAAAGTAGGAAAGGCCACTTTTGTCGTCAATCTGACTTTTCCCCTGGCCCCTCCCCCATTACACTTACACACCCAAGTGGGAACTAATTCACAAAGGCAAAGCTAAACAGCCCAGCCATGAGTAACCCTGTTGTAGGTTACGTCTGCGAGGAGCAGTTGTAACCTACAAGAGGGAGGCGAAGGAGCTGCAAACAAGACCGATAGCAGTAACAAGTAGGAAAGGAAGAGAAAGTAATAAAGAAAGAATGAAAAAAGAAAAGAAGAAGGATTGAAAGAAGGGAAGGAGGGAAAGAAGGGAAGAAGGAGGGAAAGAAAGAGGGAAGAAAGAGGGAGGGAAAGGGTTGCGGGTAAATTCGCCTTATGGATATTTCATACTCAACCTATTTGACTTGCGTTAAGTCAAGTTTTTAAAACTCGACCTAACGCATGTCAAATTGCTTGAGTTTCATGGCTGGGGGATTGCAGGGTCCGAGGGTGGGGGAAGTGCGGTTATGTGAAGGGGAGTGGGTCGCAGGAAAGAAGAGGGGTTCAGGGGGGTTTAACCCCCCTGCTTTTTACCTGTTTTTGGTGTTTCGGGCTACTGCCGACTGGGTTTGGGAAGGGGGAGGCGCTGGGTTGCAGGGACGGCTTCTCAGGGGCGGGCCCGGGCCGTCACTGATGGCTTGGCTTGGGAAGGGGAGGAGGGGTTGCAGGGGCAGGTTTTGCTTACCACTGGGCCAGGAGGTGGGAGGAGCAGCAGGGTGGGTGAGTGGGCTTAGGCCGCATCGCTCTGCTGCAGCCCAACCCCTGCCGCTGTGTTAGCTCGAGTTTCATAGGTCGTAAAATTTAGGCTGAGTTAGAGTGGGTTGTGTTTGTGTAAGGTGTATTCACCCCAAATCGGGAAGGAAGGGAAGGACGGACGAACTCATCGAGCACAGCAGTTGGTTTCTACCTCTAAGGCAAGCTTTGCATGTGTTGGACCATCAGGTACTTAGACCAGAAGTGATGTACTGAGGACTTCCCTACTCCTCCCTCTATCAGCAAGCTGAAAGAAGGTTGAAAAGGGGGTCCACAAGGACCTGGTGGAGAATCCTGTGGCACTGCACCTGTAAAGACACAAACAACAGAAATAGTGTTTTACTAACGGGTTTG
Source organism: Desmognathus mavrokoilius (assembly GCA_032354855.1). Classification (NCBI taxonomy): domain Eukaryota; kingdom Metazoa; phylum Chordata; class Amphibia; order Caudata; family Plethodontidae; genus Desmognathus; species Desmognathus mavrokoilius. The sequence continues at coordinate 5,362 of JAUBNV010431172.1, read as the reverse complement.
AGGTGAACAAGGAAGGGAGCAAGAGTGATTGCTATGAAGTACCGGGACTCACCTGTTTGAATCCCCCTTGAAGCTCTATACCTGGTGCAGTGTAAGGTGTTCTGAGAGGCTGAGTCACAAATGCAACCGTAAGCGCAGGAGACAGCTACGTGTTCTAGCACACACGTGAGCGCTATGGTCACCAAGGGGAGAATAGTGTCTCAGCAAGGAGAGAAACAAAGAACCACAATGCAAAGGCTAATGTCGCTGACTAACTAGAAAAAGGTATATCAGCAGGGCAAGTCAAGCAGTCCGAAATAACAGGCAGAGGTCTGGCAATGTGCTGGCGGCAAAGGTACAAAAGGAGGAGGCAAGGACGAGAGAGAAACAGGCAATAAGGTCTGGCAACGAGCGGGCAGCAGAAACACAAAGGGCAAAGCAGGGGCAAGTCAAAAGGCAGTCCGGGTCACTTATCTGAGTCAGAGAGAAGAGCACAGTCGACAACACAAGGCACAGCACGGAGTCCGCTTGTTGTTAGCAAGCGAAGACTCTGTGTCGGCGTCCTCCCTATAAGGAGCGCCGAGGAACCTAGAAACAAACAAGGGACTAATCGAAGTACAGACAGCAGTTAATCTAGTGTAGGAACAGGGCGCCATCTTGAAACGGGCAATAGGCAATGATAACAGAATATGGCCGTAACCGGCTACCGGTGCCGGCCTTCATAGCAATCGGGGCCTAAAGCTAGATCGTTGCAAAAAGGACCACGGGTGACGGAGTCACCGTACCTGTGGTCTAGGGGTGGAGGGTCGAGGTTTGGGAGGATCAGGTGGAATCCTAACAGTAACCCCCCTCCAGAAGCCCTCCCACAGGCTTGGGTTTATCCGGATGCCTAGCATGAAAAGCCGCTTGCAGGCGTGGGGCATGAGCATTGACATCCGGTTCCCAGGACCTGTCTTCCGGGCCATAACCAACCCAGTCAATCAAATACTGCAGTTTACCCTTAACGAGTCTAGAATCAAGGATTTTAGCAACTTGATATTCCCCTTGAGTGTCAGGAGGAGGTTGAGGGGCAGTCAAATCTGGGCGAGTGGCTGGATCACAGTATTTCACCTGGGATACATGAAAGACAGGATGGCATTTTAGGGTCATAGGAAGGCGAAGCCGGACAACCACTGGAGAGATAATGGCATCAATGAAATAGGGACCAATGAAGCGTGGCAACAGTTTAGGGCATGATGTTCCCTTAAAGTGCAGGAACTTGGTGGATAGCCAAACCCTATCTCCTACATTGAATACAGGTGCATCCCTCCTATGTTTATCAGCCTGCTGTTTCATAGCTGCCTTAGAGGCCAAGAGCAAAGAAGTCAAGACTTGAACCCTAGATGCAAATGTTTTCAGAAAGGCAGAAACCTCTGGCACCAAGGAGGCACTGGGGAACCTGGTGGGTAGGAAGCGAGGGTGATAGCCCATAAGAGCACAGAAAGGGGTTGTTTTGATAGCTGAATGATAGGAATTATTGTACAAGAATTCTATGAGAGGCAAGGCAGAGTACCAACTCCTTTCTTCCTTCATACAGAATACCCTCAGATACTGTTCCAGGGTCTGGTTGCACCTCTCCGTAGCACCGTCTGTTTGGGGATGATACCCTGAGGAGTACAGTAAGGTAGTACCTAAATGCATATGAAATTCTCTCCAAAATTTTGCCAGAAATTGAGATCCTCTATCGCTCACAATAGATTCAGGGAGACCATGAAGCCTCACCACATAACATAAAAAGACATTAGCCAGTATCTTAGCATTAGGTAATCGAGTCAAACCCACAAAATGGGCCATCTTGGTGAATAAGTCCGTAACAACCAGTATAACTGAATAACCATTACAAATAGGCAAATTAGTGATGAAGTCCATAGAAATGTCTTTCCAAGGCCCTTTAGGGACTTTTAACGGCTGCAATAGCCCTTGCGGGACCAAATGACACGACTTAGTCCTAGTACAAGTTGGACACAGATGGACATATTCCATCACTGTTTTTCTCATTTTAAGCCACCAAACATATCGAGAAAGCATTTCCATAGTCTTAATAGGTCCTGGGTGCCCAGCTAATGGGGCATCATGACACCAATGCAACAATTCAGATTGCTGTGATAATCCTGGTACCCATAACCGAGAACCTCGAAATAACAAGCCCTCTATCTCTTTATGCATAGAACTGGCTGCCAAAAACCTCTGTCTAGCTTCAGGACTATAACTATCCTTCACTTCTTGCAGAAAGGACGTTAAAGCACACGAAGTAGCCCCAATGACCCTTTGAGGGGAAAGAATAGGAGTTGGCACAGTTTCCACCTTGTTCTCTTCAGGGTATTTCCTAGACAGGGCGTCGGCCCTAGCGTTGCAATTGCCTGGTTTGTAGGTAATTATGTAATCAAAACGGGAGAAAAAGAGTGACCAACGGGCTTGCCTACCGTTTTGACAAGTTAGGTTCTTCATGAACTCAAGGTTCTTATGATCAGTATAAATGGTAATCGGATTACCTGTACCTTCCAAATAGTGCCTCCATTGTTCCAGTGCCTCTTTGATAGCCAAGAGCTCTCTCTCATATATGGTATAATTCTGTTCTGCAGTACTCAATTTTCTAGAATAATAGGCAATGGGATGAGGTTCTTGAATGCTGTCGTTTTGAGAGAGGACTGCACCTATAGCATTGGATGAGGCATCTGCTTCGACTATAAATGGTTTAGTAAAATCTGGATGTATCAATATAGGAGCTTGGGTGAATTTCTTTTTGAGTATCTCAAATGCTTCTTGTTGTTCAGAGGACCAGTGAAAGTTCTTCTTTTTCAAGACTTGCGTCAGAGGAATGACAATATCTGAATATGACTGGATGTATTGGCGGTAGAAATTGGCAAAACCCAGAAACCTCTGGACCTCTTTAACAGAATGTGGAGCCTCCCATTCCAGAATAGCTTGAATTTTTACAGGATCCATTTCTCTGCCTTGGTGAGAAATCAAGTATCCTAGAAAGGGGACTTGTTCTTGAAAGAACAAGCATTTGGATTCTTTAGCATATAGTCTATTGGCAAGCAGTCTTTCAAGTACTGCTCGGATGTGTTTTTCATGTTCTTTCTCATCTGTAGAAAATATCAGGATGTCATCAAGATAAATGACCATGAATGTATTTAAGATGTCCTTGAATACGTCATTTACAAAGTATTGGAAGTAGGCTGGGGCATTACATAGTCCAAATGGCATGACCAGATATTCATAGTGACCATGGGCTGTCCTAAAAGCCGTCTTCCACTCATCGCCCTCTCTCATTCTTATTAAATTATAGGCGCCCCTAAGGTCAATCTTAGAAAACCATTTAGCGCCTTGAATTTGGTCCAGTAATACAGGAATAAGAGGTAAGGGGTATTTGTTCTTAATGGTAATAAGGTTTAGGAGCCTAAAATCGACACACGGTCTTAGCTCATCACAGTCCTTTTTTGGTACAAAAAACAAAGGTGCCCCTGCAGGTGAGGAGGAGGGTCGAATAAACCCCTTTTTTAGGTTCTCTTGTATGTATTCCTTTAGTATGCCATCCTCCTTAGGAGAGAGGGCATAGATCCTACCGCAAGGAATAACAGAATTGGGTAGCAGGTTGATTTGACAATCATACTCCCGGTGTGGAGGAAGCACTTCTGCCTCTTTTTTATCAAATACTGTAATAAGGTCTGGATAACGGTCTGCTATATCAGTAGAAGTAGTATTGATGTACCTCTTTTCTGTTTCTTCTATGGTTACAGTCCTGGAAACCCAATCAATATGTGGGTTCCATTCCCTAAGCCAGGGCATTCCCAGAATGACTTTGAAAGTGGGGGTATGTATAATATCAAATTGTGTGGCCTTCATAACCCCCTGAAATTCTAATCGCAATGGGGAAGTGTTGTACTCAATCTGTCCTGATCTAAGAGGGGTGTCATCCACAGACATAGCTTGCTCTGGTCGTGTTCTTTTCCGAATAGGGATGTTGTGTAGTCTTTGGAATCTTTGATCAATATAGTTTCCATTGGCCCCACAATCTACTAGGGCTTTAGTTAAAAGGTCTTTCATTCCTTCTGCTTTGATCACCACTTCTATGTATAGATGTGGAGCAGAGGGGGCATCCCGATTAACAGTCCCAACAAAACGAGGATTCAGTTCTGATACACCCGAAAAACCTCCTCGAGAGTTTAACGGGTGCTGGCTTTTACTGGCACTAAGGGACAATTATAGAGTACATGTTTAGAGTCACCACAGTAAAAACACAAATGTTCTCGTCTTCTCCTTTCCTTCTCTTGTGCGGAGATGGGACCTCTAATCCCTCCCAACTGCATGGGTTCCCCGCTGTCGGTCTCCTTGATGGGAGGGGGTAAATATCTTTGGAAAGGACGGAAGGACTCGGTCTTACGTTTTTCCTTCTTTCTTTCCTTTATTCTTTGGTCAATCTGGATAGTTAATTCAACATACTCTGAGAATGTCTTGGGTAAGGGAATAATATTAGCAAGGATGTCTTTAATCTCATCTCGTAAACCTTTATAGAATAACCCGATCAAGACGTCATCGGGCCATTCAGTAGCAGAGGCTAATAACTGAAAGTGTGTTATATAGTCCTGGGTTTCCTTATTGCCCTGTTTATATTCCAATAGTTCAGTTTTTCTAAGGTTTCCCTCTTGTTTACATTCAAACATGCCTGAAAATGCTTTTAGAAAATTATCATATTGATACAAGAGTCTGTCATTCTTTTCTATTAGGGGAGTAGCCCATTTCAATGCGTTGCCTTCTAGATTCATTAAAATGAACATGACTTTACTAACGTCAGTTTCGTAGGCTTTGGGTTTATTTAAGTAATGAAGGGTGCATTGTGTGATAAAGGCCTTGTATTCCTTGGTATCTCCTCTATATTTACTAGGCATAGGAGGATTGGGTAGGAGATGTGATAAAAGGGGAGCCATAGGATCAACTGGGGGTGGTGGTGCCTCATTATCAGAGTCAAGAGTACTATCCACTACAGGGTCTGGAACTTCTCTTTGTTCCAGGGTTTGTACCTTGAGAATAATACTCTGTTGTTCCTGTCTTAGTTTTCCTAATTCACTACCCAATGCAGACAAGGTATGTGTGACTTTGGCGAATTCCGCCTCCATCACCTTAGCTAGCTCGGAGTCCATCACTTCTGATTATTAGGCTTGCTAACAATCTGTTGGACCATCAGGTACTTAGACCAGAAGTGATGTACTGAGGACTTCCCTACTCCTCCCTCTATCAGCAAGCTGAAAGAAGGTTGAAAAGGGGGTCCACAAGGACCTGGTGGAGAATCCTGTGGCACTGCACCTGTAAAGACACAAACAACAGAAATAGTGTTTTACTA
>JAUBNV010420111.1:0-12958 GCA_032354855.1 Desmognathus mavrokoilius | reverse complement strand
GTCAGTTCTTCACAACGCCAGAGCCAATGTTTAGTCACTGTAGTTACCATGTTACCCGCTATAAGATCAATTACACAGCAAGTTCAAAACCTGCTTATTTTCTGTGACCCACTGGAACAAGGAATTGATTGGAACATGTTCTTCTTTGCCGGTGTTTGCACCCCATAATTGGCTATCGGCAGTGGCGTCGCTAGGGAGGGGAGGGGCACAGGAGACTATAGCCCCGAGTCTCCTGGCCATAGCCCAGGATTAAAATAATGGAAATTGCACTTAGCACTGCTGTAATCTTAGCGTGGAAATGGGAGCAATGTAACTGCTTTTGAAATGTAATTTATTGCTGACACATTGGGCTGAGCCCCGAATGTCTTTGTATCTTGGAAACACCCCAGGATACAGGTAAGCAACGCGCCCCCTGTATTACTCCCATCTATACATGGCAGGAATGGCTCCGAGGTCTCACTGTAACACATTTGGGAGGTTAGACAGAAATGTGCGGTGTGCTAATGGCACAGCACGTCTCAATGCAACCATCAAGAATACACTACCACAATTAATGTAGCCACCATAAGCTACTTGAAGTTACATACTAGTGATGTAGCACCCTGCCCTACCCTGTACCAAAATGTGCAGTACACAGCACAGCATGCACCAGCTGCTGGCCTGCAGAGTATCATAATGCACAGTGCGCTATAATGCAGAGCATGCTGGCACTGCATGCACCAGCTACTGGCCTGCAGAGTATCATAATGCACAGTGCACGCTGGCACAGCATGCACCAGCTGCTGGCCTGCAGTGTACCATAATGCACAGTGCACGCTGGCACAGCATGCACCAGCTGCTGGCCTGCAGTGTACCATAATGCACAGTACATGCTGGCACAGCATGCACCAGCTGCTGGCCTGCAGTGTACCTTAATGCACAGTGCACGCTGGCAGAGCATGCACCAGCTGCTGGCCTGACCATCTCTGCTACATGGTGCGAATGCGCACAGACTGCGCCCACGTGGTGTGCGCAGGCGCAGAGCCCTGTGCCTGGGAGCCCGTGCGCCACCAGAGACAGCGGTCCATATCAGCCCAATCCGCATATCAGCATGTTGCCATTAGCAACGCTAATAACAATACAACCCGGACGTGGGGCTTTGTTTTGATTTTTCAAGCAGTTTCTCCCCTCCTGCCACTCCCCCTGCCGTCCCCCCCTCATAAAAGCGAACACCCGGCGGAAACACCCGAACGTGAGACGGGCCACAGAGGAGTGCGAAACGTGCGGGGACGCGCATGCCGCGCGCACCTTAGGCTAGTGTTATTCTTTGTGCTGCTCCCACACAGAGGCACATACACAGCATCTGCCTAGGGCACCTCTGACCCCCTGCAACTGCCTAGGCACCCCTGACCCCCAGCAACTGCCTCAGGGCACCTCTGAGCCTGCCTAGGGCACCCTGACCCCCTGCAACTGCCTAGGGCACCCCTGACCCCCAGCAACTGCCTAGGGCACCCCTGACCCCCAGCAACTGCCTACAGCACCCCTGAGCCCGCTTATTTAATTTATTTTATTTATTTAAAATGTTTTATAACGCGATTCTTACTGGCGTATTAAACCGCGGGGAGAAAACTTCTCCCATACAAAAAATAAAAACACAAAGGCAACATGATAAAACACGTAAAAAACATAAAAACATAAGGACAGGACAGTCAGAAAAGTCCGAACAGGCCGGATTCTCGAGAGATTGAGAAGCTTAGGGCACCCCTGACCCCCAGCAACTGCCTAGGGCACCTCTGACCCCCTGCAACTGCCTCGGGGCACCTCTGAGCCCGCCTAGGGCACCTCTGACCCCCTGCAACTGCCTCGGGGCACCTCTGACCCTCTGCAACTGCCTAGAGCACCTCTGACTCCCTGCAACTGCCTAGGGCACCTCTGATCCCCTGCCTAGGGCACCCCTGACCCCCAGCAACTGCCTAGGGCACCTTTGAGCCCACCTAGGGCACCCCTGACCCCCAGCAACTGCCTAGGGCACCTCTGAGCTGGCTTAGGGCACCTCTGACCCCCTGCAACCACCTAGAGCACCTCTGACCCCCTGCAACCACCTAGAGCACCCCTGACCCCCAGCAACTGCCTAGGGCACCCCTGACCCCCAGAAACTGCCTAGGGCACCCCTGACCCCCAGCAACTGCCTAGGGCATCTCTGAGCCGGCTTAGGGCACCTCTGACCCCCTGCAACCGCCTAGAGCACCTCTGACCCCCTGCAACTGCCTAAGGCACCCCTGACTCCCAGCAACTGCCTAGGGCACCTCTGACCCCCTGCAACTGCCTAGGGCACCCCTGACCCCCAGCAACTGCCTAGGGCACCCCTGACCCCCCCAGCAACTGCCTAGGGCCCCCCCCCACCTCCCCAGGGAACCCCGTACCCCCTGCAACTGCCTAGGGCACCCCTGACCCCCAGCAACTGCCTAGGGCACCCCTGACCCCAGCAACTGCCTAGGGCACCTCTGACCCCCTGCAAGTGTCTATGGCACCCCTGACCCCCAGCAACTGCTTAGAGCACCTCTGAGCCCACTTAGGGCACCTCTGACACCCTGCATCCACTTAGAGCACCCCTGACCCCCCAGCAACTGCCTAGGGAACCTCTGAGCCCGCTTAGGGCACCTCTGACCCCCTGCAAACACCTATAGCACCCCTGATCCCCAGCAACTGCCTAGGGACCCCTGACCCCTAGCAACGGCCTAGGGCACCTCTGAGCCTGCCTAGGGCACCCCTGACTCCCAGCAACTGCCTAGGGCACCCCTGACCCCCAGCAACTGCCTAGGACACCTCTGACCCCCTGCAACTGCCTAGGGCACCCCTGACCCCCCAGCAACTGCCTAGGGCACCCCTGACCCCCAGCAACTGCCTAGGGCACCCCTGACCAGCAACTGCCTAGGGCACCTCTGATCCCCAGCAACTGCCTAGGGCACCCCTGACCCCCAGCAACTGCCTAGAGCACCCCTGACCCTCAGCAACTGCCTAGGGCACCTCTGAGCCCGCTTAGGGCACCTCTGACCCCCTGCATCCGCCTAGGGCACCCCTGACCCCCAGCAACTGCCTAGGGCACCCCTGACCCTCAGCAACTGCCTAGGGCACCTCTAAGCCCGCTTAGGGCACCTCTGACCCCCTGCATCCACCTAGAGCACCCCTGACCCCCAGCAACTGCCTAGGGACCCCTGACTCCCAGCAACTGCCTAGGGCACCGCTGAGCCCGCCTAGGGCACCCCTGACCCCCAGCAACTACCTAGGGCACCCCTGGCCCCCAGCAACTGCCTAGGGCACCCCTGATCCCCTGCAACTGCCATAGCGGTCCCTCTCGGGCCATAGCAGCCCTTCTTGGGCCATAGCAGCCCATCTGGGGCCATAGCGGCCCCTCTCGGGCCATAGCGGCCCCTCTCAAGCCATAGCGGCCCCTCTCGGGACATAGCAGCCCCTCTCGGGCCATAACAGCCACTCTCGGGATGTAGCGGCCCCTCTCGGGCCGTAGCAGCCCCTCTCAGGCCATAGCGGCCTCTCTCAAGCCATAGTGGCCGATCTCAGGCCATAGCAGCCCCTCTCAAGCCATAGCAGCCCCTCTCGGGCCATAGCGGCCCCTCTGGGCCTATCTGCAATCCTCTGTCTTCTTAATCCTCAGTAGTAATTGAGACGGGTTGGTTGCTTCACCCTCAATAACTGTCTTCTGTACGCAATCCCATGTTCCATGTACTTTGACACGGTCTCTAACGTGACTAAAACATTACATTCAACGCACTCGCGTATTGTTTGTTTTATTTATTTAGAGTTATTCCAATGCTGATTGAAACACTGTTTATGTCTCAATTTCCATAAGACCCCAGCTCCTAGATGTCGTTAGAGGGGGCTAAAGCCCCGAGTGTAAAGAATGGAGATTGCACTCTACACTAGTGTAATCTTAACAGCATGCATATGGGGGCAATAAAACTGTTTTTTAACGCACATTTATTACCGAGAGATTGAAAACCCAGAAACGCCCCTGATCCAGCTGTATAGACAGAGCGGGGCGACTGCTTTGTTGTATTGTTTCTGTGTATTTTGTTCCAATTACCAAACAAATAAATTTAAAAAAGACGTGCAAAATGAAAAAGAAACCTATCAACGCCAATTTGCTGACTAAGAAATACATTTTGGCCGATAGTTCAGCAGGGCGCATAGCGCTTTGAAACTAAGTGCTACATGTGTTTGAGTTGTGTTGAAACGAGGAACAGGCACAGGATTAGGGAACAGTCTTTAGCCCCTATCTGAAGATAGACCTGCAGCAGGTTAGTTGTAGAGTTCTGTAGTGGAGCTGTCCCCTGTCAGGCCATAGAGGAGTTCATAGCGGCCCCTTTCAGTCAATAAAGGCCCCTTTCAGACAATAAAGGCCCCTTTCAGACAATAATGGCCCCTTTCAGACAATAATAGCCCCTTTCAGACAATAATGGCCCCTTTCAGACAATAATGGCCCATATTAGCCAATACAGGCCCCTTTCATGCAATAAAGGCCCATTTTAGGCAATAAAGGCCCCTTTCAGACAATAATGGCCCCTTTCATGCAATAAAGTCCCCTATCTGAAGACCCCGCCCTCGTTTTAAGTATTTCATTGTAGTCTTGGTTCGGGTGATGTCGCCCTAAAGATAGACCTGCAGCAGGGTCGTTGCGGAGTTCTGTAGTGGGGCTGTTCCCTGTCAGGCCATAGTAGCCCCTCTCAGGCCATAGAGGAGTTCATAGCGGCCCCTTTCATGCAATAAAGGCCCCTTTCAGGCAATAAAGGCCCCTTTCAGGCAATAATGGCCCCTTTCAGGCAATAATGGCCCCTTTCAGGCTATAAAAGCCCCTTTCAGGCTATAAAGGCCCCTTTCAGGCAATAATGGCCCCTTTCATGCAATAAAGGCCCCTATCTGAAGACCCCCCCCATCCCCCCCCATCCCCCCCGCCCTCGTTTTGAGAATTTCGTTGTAGTCTCGGTTCGGGTGATGTCGCCCTAAAGATAGACCTGCAGCAGGTTCCTTGTAGAGTTCTGTAGTGGGGCTGTAGTTAGTGGGCGGTGCTTCCACCAGCACGTCACGGGTTCGAATCCGACTTGTTTTGACTCGGTTCACGTGTCTTATAATAAGTTGAGCTTTAAAATGAACCCCAACTTGCTCTTTTTTGGGGTCAGGGCAGGATCTTAGCAAAGGCCTTTTGGGGGCCTGTTTGTGAGATCGGGCCATATTTGAAAAACTCGGGGTTCAATAGCTCACCTTAAACCGAACTTCTCAGAGAAGAGAGTGCTGCGCCCCATAAGAGAGCGTGCAGCCCCACTTCCCGCGTGCGTGCGTGCGTGCGCGCGCGGTGGCTCAAGGCTTAAGCGCCTGGTGTCTGGGCTCAAAGGTCCTGGATTCTAGGCTCCTGTCAGGCAGGTTAGGGTTCAGATAGTGTAGGGCAGAAAAAGTTCGTCTTATGGTGCGGTGCAAAACGTATTTGTCTCCTGAAAGTTAAGTAGTCGAACGTGGCGACGCCAGAAGGTTTTGGTTTCAGTTTTTCCTCCTTAAATATTGGTTCCGAAAACGTCATCATGTGATATCTTCTGTGGCGCAATGGGGAGAGGTGCAGACTGCGGGCCAAAGGGCCGTGGGTTCGAATCCCGGCTCTGATCACCCCTTTTCCCCCCTGTTTTATTGAGGCACCCTATAAGAGAACGCACAGCACATTATTGGATAAGGCTGCGTATTAGCTCAATTGCGGGTCTTTGGGCTCCAACGTCGCGGGTTCTAGTCCCCTGTCAAGCAGTGTAGTGTAGGGAGGCAGGTGTGTGTGTAACTAAAAGCAGACATACGCGCGCAGTTCAAAAGGAGCAAAGAATTTTATTTTCACATTATTCCCATTTACTATGCTAAATATTAGTTCCGAAAAAAGTTTACGGTGAAATCTTCTGTGGACCAGTGGTGAGGCGCCAGGACTGCGGCTCAAAAGGCTGTGGGTTCGAATCCCGGCAACGAAAGCCATGTCTTTTGTTCCAAAAAGATGCCAATTTTGAATAAAATTGCACAAAATAGGAAGCCAACGGGATTCGAACAGGCAGCCTCACGGTTCCCAGTCCTGGCCCCAGACGCTTTCACAAGATTAGTGATTCGGAACTAATATTTATCATGGTCAGCGACCCGAACAGCGTAATCGCGAGAATGCCCGACCCGGCCAGGTGACCCCCCCTATCTGGGGAGGGCTATTTGACGTCCTCCTCTCTGCCTTTCCCAAATATTGTGATTCCACTTTCAGAATTTACAATTTTTCTAATTTTTACTGTCGTTTTACAACTGCTCAGTCACTTTTCCCTTTACACTTTTGATTTTTATAATGGCTGCAGACTAAGCACCCCTCACACCTGTGTAGCTCTCGCATAACACAAGGCCCCGTTAAGAGGCACAGTCAGACCAGAGTATGGGAGGAGAACCAACACACCCTACCGATTTAGTGTTCCATCCTGGGGGGTGGAGCGGGGCACGGGAGGGAGGAAGGTGCAGCAGAAGTCGAGGGCGGGGGCGTGGGAACAGTTGCCAATGCAATGGGGGGCGCGGATAGGAGCAAAATCGGGGGAGGAGGAGGGATTTGGGAGAGGGGGATGAGACTGAAGCCCGGGCAGAGTTGGGGGATGCAGAGGGTGGAGCACAACCCGGGAGCCAGCACAGGCGGACTTGGGGTGAGCCAGAGCCAAGGGCTCTGGGAGGAGGATCAGGGGCAGCCAGAAGCGAGTTCAAAGGACCCTGGTTTCGAAGGTAATCCGGGCTGAGCTGGAAGGGGTGTATGAGCGAGAACTGTTTGCAATTCCACGCTGCTTTTTAATGCTTGATTTGTTCTCCTGGCTGAAGCCATTTTGGGCTGTGATTAAATGTTTACACAATCTCTGTGGCCTTTGTTACATACATTACAATGTGTGAAAAGCCACAGAGATTGTGCAAACAATCAAACACATGCGGCAACATGCCTCAAACCAGAGGGGAAAAAACAAGCATTAGAAAGTAGTGTTAAGAGAGGACTTCAAAAATGAAAACACTGCAACAAACATTTGCTAGCTTTGTCCCAATGAGTGGACTGACCCTCCCCGACTCCGAGTAAATGAACTCAGACCCCAGAGCCCACATCACCCATGAGCGCAGTACTCCGCCGCCCACACACATCTCATGGTCTCAAAACACACAAAGCTCGGTGTGACACTCTCTTCTCTTGATGCTGTGTACCTCTGTGTTGGCTCTTTAAACTTGTGTGTTCTAAGTTGCAGTGTCGCTGTGCAGCTTGGGATCTTGACAGTCTGGAATGCTGTGCTTTGGCACTTAGTTTGCCAGTCGCTGCCTTTCAGATATGGGGAGTTTTATTTCAATACTTATGGCAACATCTCTACAGGGTCTGCTTTTAACCCCCCCAAACCTCAGGCAGGAAGTCACCTGCAGACTTCTCTGCTTCCTGAAGGTTTTCGTAAAGGTCTGGGGGGTGTGAAGGGGTCCCCATCTTTACACTCCGCTTACTGACAGGCTTCGTAAAAAAAGAGGCAATTCATACAGTTGGCTAAATAAAGTAAAGGTACCTTTATTAGTATACACAGACATTTCAAATACTTAGATCAGAGCAGGCCAGCATTTCCAACAAAGATCACTTAGAAACATTCAAGAACAGTTTGGAAGACCCCCTAACTGCCCTCTCTTCCCAGCCCACAGCCTTTCAACTGGAAAAGTTCTGCAATGATTACTTGTCCATAGTGCTGAGAAGCCTGCATCGTTGCACTGATTCTGGCACTTCCAAATAACCTCGCTGTTTACAAAATGCAGAGACATTTTTCAACAGAGATGACGTGCCTTGTTCGAATCCAGAACATTAACTTTCGAAGGCTCCATCCTCCCAGGGGCACAGCAGTCAGACCAAATCGGCTTCCAACCCCTAACAACATGGGAAGAATAAAAAATGACATTATTTCAGGTGCATTCTATATTGCCAAGCAGGTCGCCTCGAATGCCTTGAGAACATTGCATAAAGGCTTGTGATTGTTAACCTGAGAGCAGAAATGGTTCTCATCAGCGCTGACGTTGGCAGACGAGCGAAACACTGAATGAGGAGTTCATACAGCTAATTATCGAGAGAATATTCATTTTTTTTTTTACACTAATGCAGATTGTTTGGAATGATTAGTGTGTTGACTTATTGAGGGGTAAAGTTCAGTAAAGTGATGTCCAGGTTTACAATTGGGTTCTTTGTGAAATGATTAAGCAATGACACAACCGCTGATTGGATGTAATTAATTATCTCCTTCCTGTAAAATTCTGTAGCATTTATTGCTTTCCTCACTTGTCATTCATTGTTTGTAAGTGATGGCAGACCAGAATATAGTACTGTGTTTTTGAATGTTTGTAGACTTGTGTATTTTCCCAGATGCTGGAGAATTTTTAGATTATTGTAAAAATAAAACTTCAAAAGAAGACATCGTATAACTCCCTGATGAATGTCCCAGATAGGATCACTTTTAAGGACAGAAACGCATGTGTGTCGGCGTTTTTCTCTTTCTAACGTTTGCTAATATGTACGTTTGGTTAGATTTTATGTTTCTCTTTTTGTGATATTGGTCTATATAGACACATCAACTCTGATGTGTTTTGATTTGGGTACTTTGTGAGTACCTGGGCACAGTGAATACTCTTGTGGTATTTGCTAATGCCGCATGGGCAAGTGCTGTACCAGTGGGGTGCACGCAGAGTGCACCCATGGGTTCTGCAAATTCTGAACTGTTTGCAGATTCTGCAAAAAGGAAAATAGAGGCTACATTTAACTTTAGTGGAGAATCTGCTTTATGCGTAGCTCAGGAGGATTCTCTGCCTTCTGAAGTCGCTTGTGGTGTCATGATGTGAAAACTATTGATGTTATAAAAAAAGGGCTCTAGAAGCTGCCAAACGCAACGCAGAAGGAACCTGTGCAGTCTAAAATCAAACCAAGGAATTCTAGTTCCCAGTAAAAGATCTAAGGTGCATGCCCGTGTTGGTCAAAAGCAGCCGCCCTCGTAAGGCGAGACCTCCCGCGGTGAGGAGCCGTGGCTGACTCCCAGCCCACAGGACTGGCTGAATACCCTCTCCCCCTACACCCTTGTTTAGTGCCCCTTAACACCTTAGCTGCTAAGGGTTTCAGACTCTTGTGACTCCCCACAATTTTCACAATTCTGCGTAAAGTCTAGGCCACAACGTTGTATGCAAAGTGCATCCAAGCTGCGGCCTAGACTTTACACACCACGTCAGCAGCGTCACGCTGCTGACGTTTGCGGAAGTCTTTGGAGCGGCCATCGCGGGGAAGGGCAGTCGCCGCAGCCGGTATTTCAATAATGAAATACAGGCTGCCGGCGCAGCTTTCAAAAGTTAAGTGAGTGGTGGGCGCTGGGGGGCGGCGGGGCTGATTTTATGGAGAACTCCATTAGTGGAGTTCTCCTTTAATGCTGATTCAGTGGAACTGATAATCTGGGCTGGATGATTGTGCTTTTTTACAATTTTGAATATATAGGTATAGTTGGGTTATATTGAGGGTGTAGATGATGTTGGGTAGTGTAGTGTTTGAAGTGTTAAAATGTGTTGTGGAATTTGTGTCTGGTTATCTCTAAGTATATGTAGTGAATGAGATTAGGTGTTAGTAAGGGGGAAAGGTTAGGAGAGAGGGATCAAGATAGGGGGATGGGGGAAGGGAAGGGGGAAAGTGGTGCATCTGCAGATAATGTGTGGTTGGTTGGGCAGAATTTGATGAGTGTTGGTTTAGTTAGTTGTGTTTAGATATGACTGAAATGTTTCCCATACTTTATTGGAAAAGTTTAATGTGTGGGAACGGTCTAGTCTATGGTGATTGCACAAGAGGTTCCACCCTTGTTGGTATGATGGGGGGGGGGATTTGTTTTTCCAGATGCTTGTAGATCGAGTAGTTGGGTGTCGTATTTTTTATGATTTGGAATATGGATATTTGGGTTTAGAATAATATTGATCACATCTGGAGTTGTTGTGATGTTGAGAATTGATCTTAAAGTGTCGGTGACTTGGGTCCAATAATTGTTTAAGATGGGGCATGTAAAGACGATGTGATCAATGTTTGCATCGGGTGTATTGCTATCATTGGTATTGCCAAAATGTGCTATTCGGCTGGGAGTCAGACATGCTCGGTGAGCCGTAAGTATATAGTTTGGGTAATGCTTGCAGAGCTGGAAGTCAGATGCAGGCGGTTCCAGATGCTGGAGATCTCACTTTGAGGGAGTGGTTGTGGCAGAAGATTATTCCATTTTACCTTGGAGTTTGAGGGTTCGATTACTGGGGTGAGATCCCCTCTCAGATATTTATATACTGAGGAGGAAGATGGGTGCATAGTGATTAATAATTGCAGGAGAGTTTTAATAGTGTTGTCTGTTTCTGTAGTGGGGATTTGGGTTTGATAGGTTGTTATGAGTTTGTCGTAAGTCTTTTTGGTAGTATCTGTGATATAAAATTTATTTTTAAGGTTTTCGAGGTCTATCAGTGTGTTGTCAGCAGTAATGTGGCTGAGGTTTTGGATGCCTTATCTACCCATATAGGGGGCGTGGCCAGTGCATGACCGAGATGGCCGCTTAACCGGGCTGCTCCTGTGCCCACAGTTCTTGATCCTCCTAAATCCACCCTCCAGCCATCGTCAGTCTCCCCCTCTCCACCCCCCCAGGGGCTGCACTGATGCCCGGGAGGCCCTGGTCCATCTGGAGGCAAGTCTCCCCCTCCGCGGATGCGAGGGAGACCTACACTGCATGACGGTCCTCAGAGAGCAGATGCGAGGCTGCGGCTGAGGAGAGCGGAGGCTGCGGGGCGAGCGCCCAGGGGGCTCATCCCGACCTGCCTCACAAGGACCCAGAGAGTGGCAGTGGGGCCGTGGGGGCTCCTGTGACCACGTTGTGTCCCCAGTGGCAGGTAGCGGCTGCGTGTATCCCCTTAAGGAAGGCACTGTGCAGCGCTGCTGTGAGGACCCCCCTCCCCTGCTTTCTCCCCCTCTTCCCATCATGCCTGGGACAAAAGGGCTGTCGCCCGAGGGCTTCTGGCACCTGAGACCAATGGGCACGTGGAGTTTGGAGCTGTCCCCTTCTGCCGGTCCTGGAAGGAGGGAAAGCGGTGTGTTTGCACCTGGATGCCACATAATACTCACCACCAGCACCAGAGAGAGCTTCGACAGGCACAGGTACCAGCGCAGGGGGGCGTGGTGGGAGCTTTAGATCAGAAGATTGATGTCACATTCAACATAAAGGCCAGATAGGGGCAGTAGCTCCCTTCACCCCCCCACTCCTGCAGCCATAGGGAAACAGGACAAGAACCAGAAGAAAATAGATTCATATACAAGGGAGGCCTCCAGTGTCAGGTCGCAGGCGAGCATCATGGCGGCTGCGCAGCCGCATTCAGTTGACCACACTGGGTCACTGCTCAATATTCAAGCAAGTCTGTAAGCTCTCAGCACAAAGCTGGACTCGATAGTGGCATCCAACACTGGGATGCAGACGGCCATCGACACCCAAAAAACGAGGCTGACGGAGGCGGAGGAACGTATCTGCCTCCTGGAGGACACTGTCTCTGTGGTCATCACCCATCTCACGGCTGTTGAGAAAGCAAACATGGAACTTCGGAAAAAGAATGACGACTCGGAGAACTGTTCTAGGCGAAACAACATCCAGATTGTTGGAGTGGTGGAATCCACGGTGACAGACAACTATGATGTCTTTGTGGAACAGCTGCTGAAAGATATCCTAGACAATCCACCACTCTCCCCGATGTTTATTGTGGAGAGAGCACACAGGACCCTGGGGCCCCAGCCCAAACCGGGATTGCCACCCAGACCAATAATTGCACGGATACTGAACTACAGAGACAGAGATACAATCTTGAGAGCGGCGAGACTAAAGGGTGAGCTGAGGCTGGCAAACTCAAAAATCATGATCTTCCTTGATTTCTCGCCAACGGTACAGAATGCTAAGCGAGATTTCCTAGAGGTGAAATCCATGCTCTGCAAGGCAAATGTGCAGTATTCAATGCTGTTTCCTGTGAAACTGCAGATTGTCCTAAACAACACAGTGCAGATATTTGACACCCCGGAACAAGCCACAGAGTTTGTGCTACAACAATACCCTGAGTTGCCTTGGACGGAAGTAGTTCGCAATACCCAGCGAGCAAGGTAAAGAAAGAAACTGAGCGGGAGAACTCCCAGGCAACGGCGAGAGGATCCGGGTGGCTCTGGGGTGGTTTGGATGGTCGGATTGCAGCAGAGCCAACAATCTGGGTCAGACCAGGGAGACTCGGAACACGATGCAGACACACAAGCCCTGTTGGAGGAGCAGGGATGAACGGACTGGAGACATAAGAGAAAACTTGGTAATAGACGATAGGGAGATGGCTGGAGGAAATGGATACCAATACCTGGATTTAGAGTTTATTTTGAGTGGGTGCGTGGCACGGTCGCCGCCTGACAAGTGCAACCCACAACCAAAGACATCTTGGGAGAACATTGAAGTTGAGGTTTGGTTTGTTTAGTTAATGATGGAATGGGGGATTGCACTAGACAGGTTGAGGGGTTCTAGCGTGGGTGGGGAGAGGCCGGGTGGAGATTTGTTGATATGTAAGTTTGAAATGGCCGTTGATGTAAGAGAGAGAGTGAATGCACAATGAATGGGTTTGTTTGTGGTATATAGTCATTTATCTGATCAGAGTGGAAGGAATGGGAATCCGCAATAAAATATTGAATTGTGTAATGTGGAGTCATGTGTGAGGTTAGGTGTATGACATGGAATGTGCGTGGGTTGAATGCTCTGGTGAAAAAAAGGAAAATCTTACAATATGCTTCTGTTGGACCTTCAAGCACTTATACCTCACAGTGATGAGTAAAGGACTTCCCTTGTTCCTCCCTCTGCTATGTAAATAGCCAGAAGGTTGAAAAAGGGGGTCCACA
>JAUBNV010409053.1:0-13039 GCA_032354855.1 Desmognathus mavrokoilius | reverse complement strand
CATGGACAGTAATTTAAAATGCACTCTGTCCTTTACCTATAACTAGTGTAACTACCTTCGAAATTCTGTGTCATGGGTTCAGCAAGGCCTGTGTTGGAAGATCCGATGGTTCACACAGCCGTGTTTGGCGGCTCACGTCGCCTCACTATGTGGAGGCAAGGCATATTTGTTTTCTTTGCAGCTGCAGCAGATGACACCGTCCGCCGCAGCGGGTGACTAAGTCTCCTTGCTCCGGTGACCTGTAATGAGAACCTCCAAGGGTGTTGGGGAAGGTGTCTATTCAGCAGCTGGCAACAAAGAGGTGTTGCAATTGCAGTTACAGCTTTGGGTACCGGCTTCAATTGGGGAAGTTGCATATAGAATTTGAATTGTCCATTGGAGTCTCCAGTGAGGTGCTTCATAGGGTATAGCGGGTTAGGGGTTCTTCAAACCTGTTTTTTTTTACTGCCACAGTGGGGACAACAGAGCAGAGTAGAGTTTAATCTTGAGCACAGCACCACCATGTGTTCAAAAAACACTCCAAGCCTCATTACGAGTTGTGCATAGTAGCAAAAGATGCCTAACATAAGCAAAAAACATATGGAACCGCATTTTTTGACGCTAAGCACAATTAGAGGCCACACACACGAAAATGCGTGGAATCTAAGCAAAAGACAGGCAGAGTTCACACAAAAAGCAATGCTACAACACTTGCATAAAGTCTGCATGATCATGATTCACGTAAGCATGAAAAATATGTGAAAACGTGCAGCTTCTACTCACAAAAGGTAAAGTTGGTCCCCAGGCGGTGGAGGCCAACTGGGATGCAGCAGCACGCATATAAAAAGCACGACAACATGCGGATAACACTGGCGCAATGTACAGGGAGTCCCCAGGTGGTGTAGGTTAAGGGGTAGGCTGCAGCACTGCTCACAAAAGCAGTCCAAGCACCCAGGGGAGACTGCTGGAGATCAAAATGCCAGATAGGAGACAGCAGAGGCTCCTGCTCCATCACCTCATGGCTAGAGTGGCTCTCTACAGGTCATGGGCCATCAGAAGGAGACAAATGGCACCATCAGCAGCTCTCCCACCAGTGGCACCCCATACCACCCCATGGACAGTACAGGGGCAAAGACTGCGCTGTGCCAACATACCATGGGTATTGCTAACACCCATGGGAATGATGTGGCAGCAGATCCTAACAACCTACTGCCTGGACATGAGCACAATACAGGACATATTGTGGAAGATTGCAGAAGACATGACACCTGACATCTGGACCATCACTGCCATACCATCCCTGCTGAAGTCCATGAGTGTGCTGCATTTCTGTGCCACTGGGTCATTCCAGCACAACACTGGCATGTTGCACAGACTGTCGCAGCCCACTTCTTCCTGTATCTTGACGCAGGTGTTGTCAGCCATGATAACAAGGGTAAGCCAGCATATATACATGCCAAACACCCCAGAAGAAATCAATGCCATGAAGGCTGCATTTTATGCCATCGCAAACATACCAAACGTCATTGGATACCTCGGCTGCACCCACATTGCAATTGTACCACCTAGTGCACACGAGCAAGTGTATATGAATAGGAAAATGATGCACATGATGAATGTGCAAATGGTATGTAATCCCAATTTGTGCCTCCAAGAGGGTGTGTGTGTGTGTGTGTGTGTGTGTGTGTGTGTGTGTGGTACCTGTGCACAGTTCCCTGGTTCTGCACAAGCTGCCTGCAACCTGAGATCCAATACCCTGTTTGACCACAGGGAGCAATGTGTTCTGCCCAGGACTGTGCTATTTATTTATTTATTTCTAATGCGCCATAGGCTCGTAAGCAACTAGGCACACATAAAACAATAACATTGGGTAAGTATGATCTCACAAGCAACAAACGGGTGAATGCAAAATCATCACCCATGGGACCTGCATGGGAGACCATCCTGGTGAGGGCACTGGCAAGGTGATGGGCACGCCAACCACAGTAGGGACACTGAACCACCAAACCCACCCCCCTAGCTTTCATGACCTAACCATACCCACCTGCACAGCCTGTTCCCTCATGGGCTCACAGACCGTCACAGTGCATGTTGTGCCACATCCCTCAAACTGCCTACTAGACCCTCCACTTGCACCACCAGTCACTCACCTGGAGGGAGATCAGTCCGGAGATCTGTCTGGAACTGTATAGTCCCGCCACCCTCGCTGGAGGGATAGAACTTGTGCCCTTGCTCCTGGGTCACGTGGTTGAGTAAGGAGAGCAGCCAAGACCAGAAGGAATCCACAAAGCTAAGGAACCACTGCATCCACTTCTGGACACGAGGGTTCCTGAGACTCGGGGTTGCGATTCAGAACCTTTGAACAGTGACACCCGTCTGACTAGTGACACCCAATCCAAGTCACTGACTCATTTCCCTGCTATGGACTATAAAGACAGAGGAGAACAAGAAACACTGCATCGCTACTGAATTCTCCCCGTAGCTAGCTCCCCTAATCTTAGATAGGGACTTCCCGACACCAGTTCTTGATTCTTCCCAAGCCTTGGAAGGTATTGGTATTAACTCTGTTTTCATTTCAGCCTTGCTTATTCCAGTTCTGAGTTGGTGTACTGGCTTCGTTTTGCAAGCTTTACAGTTATCCAGGAGTTTCCTATTTTTCTTGTGATTTTTATTTCTTCCTGCTTGGTTCAGCCTGTTTTTTTCCCTTCCTTCTCAGATGATTTTCTGTGATTTTTTTGTTGTTTTTTTTGTTAATCATCGAAGGGTTTTTTCAGGTCTTTGCGCTGCTTGAGTGTTTTTTCATCTGTTCATCTACTAGCTGCCACCTATCCCCGGGCTCCACATATCTGTCTGTTTGTCAATACAGCAGGTGTGCAGAGCAGGTGGACTCTTGGCATTTGGCATCCATCGTCGCATCTGAAGCCTGCTGGGGACAGTGCACTATACCCTGATGGAAGCAAACAGAAGCCTTAAGCTCACAAATCCTTACACCCTAGGTGACTCTGGCTACCCCTTGCTGCTGTGGCTGATGATGCCACTACGGAACCCTAGACAGCACCAGAACAGAGGTACAGCCATTCACACATCCTCACAAAGAACTGCATAGAGTGTGCCTTTGGTCTACTGAAGAGGAGGTCCAGATGCCTGGACTGAACTGGAAGGACCCTACAGTAACGGCCTGAGAATGCACCATGTTACACAACATAGCCATCAGATGCCATGTATCCATGCCCGAGGGCCCAGAACTGGATAGGGAGGACGATGAGGAGGGTAACCCCCAAGCATGACAGCCAGATACCAATGAGTAGAGCTGGGAGAGCCCTAGTGGGCTCGAGCCCAACCTCAATCTCAGGCTTCGGCTCACCTGCAATTTTTTCCAAGAGCCCTGCTCAAGCCCAGGGGCTCATTTATGCAGAGCACAATGAATGCTCTGCATACTGTAGCCTTGAGTGGCAATGTATAAATGCACTGCATTTATTCATTGGTGCTCCACATTGCTGCACTATAATGTATAAATGCATTGCATTTTTACCATATTGTGTGTGGGCTCGGGTTTGCAGAGCCCACACCTGGCTTGGCTCAAGCTCTGCTCATGCTGAAAAATGTCAGGCTCGCCCAGCTCTACCAATGAGGGGCGTGCTGCTAGAAATGCCATCATCACCGACTACTTCACCTGATCACATGAACTGCACATAAGGACACCATCCAAACCACACATCCAACTCACCACATGTAAATAAAGCACCTGAATGCACTGCATACAGTTTCACCCATGATTTTACTAGAATGTAGTTAACGGTGAGATACAACATGATGCCAACACCCCACCCTGCCTTCCATCACCGTAACCCAATCTGTGATCCCTAGACACACTCCCCCTCTACCCTACCCTAACCCTAATGTGATCCCTGCACAAACAACCCCGTACCCTAACTCCAACTGTGATCCCTGGATAACATTCATGGGGTACATGTGTACCAACCACATGGCAGTCTGCTTGATTGCATAACAGTAGGACATCCTACCCCTATTCCTCCTACTACGGCTGTTAGACTTGGTAGATCTGCGAGTATGCTGCCCTCTCTGGGTGGGTGGTGAGTGGGCTGGGCTTGTTTGGGTGGACTGCATCTCAGACGATCATGCAGGTGATGACATGGAGGATGCCAGAGTACTGGGAGAACCCTTGATGGACACCGGCTGCATGGTGTTCATTAGTTCAGCAATAGCTGTAGCTATGTTGTCCCCCGTTAGGCATACCTGATTGGTGAGATTTGCAATAGCTCCCTTCTCCTCAGCAATGGCAGCAATGTTTGCCCTTTTTACTGTGCACTGGCATCTGGTGTCCACCTGGTACCCATTGTCTACCTCAGTCCTCTGTGTTCACATCTGCATCAGCTCTGCCTGCACACCACCCACTGCCCCCTCCACATCCCCTAAGGTCTTCACTTCTGTGGTGAGATCCTCTGCAGCAGAAGCCTGCCTCTGTTGTACCCCAGCACCACTGTCATGTGGCAGGGGCTTCCTGCCATGATCTTGAGCTGAGTCAGGTGTTCTAGGATGTCCAGCGTCAGCACCTTGTATCTAGGATCCCATGTAGGCCTCTCGCCCTGGTCATCCACAAAGTCCCTTAAGGTGCTGTAGCGGTTTGGGGAAACCACCACATCCTCCCCTCCATAGTCATCAGGCTCAGGGGTCAGCATGTAGATGGGCCTGGGAGGGGTTCCACGACACCTCAGGATGTTGGCTGACTCCCCCTCAGTTAATGGGGCTAGGGTCAGGATGACAGTGCTATCCATTGGAGCAGTGGTTGGGGTGATGGTGGTGGTGGTGGTAGTGGCAGTCTGCACAGCATGGACTGACACATAGTGGAGTCACTATAGATAACGAGGGCACAGTGACAGCTGCAGCTGGCTGATTTGTAGTGGTTACTGGTGGCAAAGGTGTAGCAGGGGCTGCAGCAGGAGCAGAAGGTACAGTGATGGGGATGCTGCTGGATAGGGCAGTTGTTGCTGGCAGTTGTGGCTGTGAGGGTGGTGGCCGTGGTGCAGTAGTTTTCCTCTTCTGAGGGGGCCTGGTGACAGTGGTTGACGACTCGCCTGATGTGTCTGCAGGTGAATGACAGTCAGTGTGTTGTACATGTTGCAGTGGTCAGGCACATGCACAAGCATTTGACCCCCTCTCTGCTGTTGACTGTACTCATCACAGGCATCTCTGTGCAGACATGGGTGATGGCATATGGGTTGATGCACAGCTCTGATGTGGGTATTGTGCAGGGCTCTCAGGAGGCCTGCAGCAGCCAGTGCAAATGCTATGACACATGAGTCGGTGACTGCTGTCCTTGTACAACAGGTCTTAGGGGTCAGGGACACTGCCTCATTGCTTACGTACAGTTCCTGTTCAGATGGTAACACCTCAACGTCAGTTCCATGTTGCACTGTCAGATGCCATGAGGTGTTGGGTTTGGACCACTCCTTACCCCCTAACATACTGAGAAGACTTTTGGATTGTGCCCCATGCCAATGCCAGACAGCAGATCCATGTCATGGATCCCCATTGTGGAGTGGTAATTGCAATGACCCATGTGGAGGGGTGGCATGCAGACCATTGGGTCTGGGGAGGACTTACAAGCTGCTAATGGGACTAGAGTCACATCTGGGTTGACTTTTTTTATGTCTACTCCTGTTGCTGGTACTCTGCCCTTGCCTGCATATCCCATTGAAGCCATCACGGTTGAGCCATTACTAGACCATTGTTGGTTGCATGACCAGTGGGTGTCGCACCCATCTGTGCTGCTATCACTTTTCCTATAGGGGGAAGTTAACCCTCGGGGGCACACTCCATACCCCCTACAATGTTATGTCAAACAACTTTTTGGCAGCAGTTGACACCCCTGACATCACCATGTCCAATGTCGACTCACACTGTACAACCTGATCTCAGCTGTCAATCCTTGCAAGTTGGTGCAACAAATTTGCCTGGCATGTTTTCAGAGGGACAGTTCAGGCAACCACTACCATAACTCTTTTGAGTGGTGTCTGGCTCTAGCATGCAATAGACCTTGGTATTGGTGTAGTATGAATTCTGTTGTCTTGCTATTTGGTTCCTGATCGCGTTCCCAAGCTGCATCCAGGTATCGAAGCACTATGAGCTGATTGGGATTGGTATCAGCCCAATTTCATTTCGTATCTAAGTCCTGGTTAAGGGTATTATATGTGCTTTGTCCCGTTGGGGTCACAAGTTCACAAACTCCCATTGGGCGCATGTGATGTGTGCAAGTTAATTGTCAGTTTGATAAGGTGCCATAGCCCATTGATGGAGGGCGGCGCTATGTGTATTGGGTTTTGTTGGGTTTTATAACTGTTGGCTGCATCGTTTGCACAGATTCAGTATGATCTTGTGCATTGTCTGTCTATTTGTAAAATGCGTGTTTATTTTATGCACCTGTGCAATGCTTTAACCATGCCCATAATCATCATGCATGGTTGTTGACTCAGTAGGAGTAGGTGTGGACCTGCTCTCATGCTTGCACCAGGAAAGGTGTGAAAACTGTGCTCTGGTATGACTGCAACATTCAACGTTATTACAAATGCAAGTTTAACTTATGCCCCTGCACAATGCTTTTCAATTTTCCATGTGTGCCACGCATGGTTGTTGGCTATGGGGAGCCAGTGTGAACAGTTCTATTACCAACAAAGTGAAAGAAGAAAGAACCGCCTTATTGCCTCATGGCAGAGGAGCTAAATAACGGCTGTGCACAGGGAGTGGAGCCAGCCCTTCTCGTGTCATTGTGGTGAACATCCAACAGTTAATTGTGGGGGGTGTAACAAGCACTGTAGTATCATAATAGCAATCATTAAACTATGCCCCATGGGGGGTGTCCATGGGTCTGGTACTTCCACACTGTGGTGTTGGGCAATTGGTAGCTAAAAACTTTGTGATTGGTACCACCATTGTAACATTGGGAGGTGAAGATTCTACAACTCTGCGCGGGGAGTGTAAACAGCATATTTATCATGATAGGTGAGGACAGTAAATAACATCGTAATTGTAATAGGTTCTTGTATGACGCAGAATCACCACCTCGGCAGCATCGAAATGCCATGGGCCAGAGGGGATCAGCAACAGCTTGATTTCTGACCGAGATCCCACAGCTATTATATGTGCTTTGAACCTTGAGAGAGCTTGAGTTCATAACTCCCTTTCAGTTGCGTGTATGTGGCAGTTGTGTGTCTGTTTATAATGTGGGGTTACCTTGTCCCTAGGAGCATAGAGTGAGGTAGGAAGGAGAAGGTATGTGTTTGTCTGCAAATGTTACAGGTGTGATGTTGTGTGTCAACTAATAAATCTGGTGCCGCCACAGCACAGGGGAATATCCACAACCACTGGTGTAACAACAAATGACAGAGTGCATGTATTATCAAAAATATATAAAACTTTTTATTTATAGACATAATATATATTTGTGTTCTCAATATATTATTCATATAAAAAAGGCACAGTATGTCATGTTCTTAAAACTAACATTTTTCTTTTTTTTAAAAATCTATAAAAACATGAATCAGATGAGTCTGTCTAGTAGCCAATGACAAATGCATGTAAAGACTTTCTAGTTATAATACATTGGTATACTACAAGTATTTATACAGAAATACAATTTTATATTTATACCACTCATAAAACAACAAGGTTTATTAGTTGACATACTCTCTCCCCATACGTCTGGAGCCCGTTCGTTGAAGTGGGGTTCCTTCTTAGTCTTCACACAGGTGTGATGTTAGCGTGTTGTTAGCACTGTTGTATTTGGGAGGCACCGGGCTGTGAATATGTGAGCTGTCTTCTGTAAGAACCAGGGGAAATTGAGGTTCTACCTGCTCTATAACAACCAATGTACAAAGAGGCTGTATCCCTTATGTGTGGAATGTACTGTTGAAGTAATGTAGGCAAAGGTAAACCTTTTATGCTAGAGAACTAGGTAGTGTATGGGCAAATGCAACATGTGATCACTATGCTGTGAATGGTTGGCTATAGATCTTAAAACAGAAGAAGAAATGACATCATATGTGTTGAGGTAAGGTCAGCATTTAACATCATGGGGAGTGAGCCCAACACTCCAGCTTCATGGCAGTCAACACTTCATAACCAGGTGTGGGAAGTGTTATGGATACAATACATAACTAGTGAAACAACATTTATGGTCCTTGAACAACCTGCTATCATAGAACATCAGGAGTGTAGCAGCACTCATGAGCCCTAATATGACCACCTGCAACATCACATCGGAGTGAAGCAAAATTCATGATCCTTGAAATGACCCTCTAGTGTATTATATAAGGGTGAAACTGTATTGCGGAGCTTTGAAACCACATTCCAGCATTTGCATAAGGAGTGACGCAGCACTCGAGAGCCTTGACAGCAGTCTGGTATGAAGCAGGGTTAAGGAGCTATGAAACAACATTCCAGTATTTATATAAGAATTGAAGTAGCTTTTATAACCCATGAAACTACTAGCCAGTGTATTATATAAGGGGTGACGGCATACGAGTGCCATGCCGTGGGTGTGCACATGTAGAGATACAATATGAGTTATCACATAATACTGTTGAATGAGTTATTCCAATGAGGAGGTGAAAATAAAGGCTCCCCACCTGCTCCCAGATACATTCCTAGTATGGGTAGCAGGGGCGAGGAGGCCTCTTACCTCTCTGTCTTGATTGAAGGACATACAGCCTCACTTGCCATCCAGTCTTACCACCTCTTAACAGCCTCGTTAACAGCTTTGCTCATCCTTAGAAGTCTGTCCTTTGAATGCTCAGCTGCCAATGGCTCAGCTGCCATGGACCTCCTCCATTCATTTTCCCCTCGCTCCTTCAGCTCCCTCCCCCTACCTTCACCAGCCAATCCCTGCATTCTCTTCCCACTCAGCCTTCGGAACCCCCAGCCCCCTACATCCCTCGCCTGCTTAGCTACCACGTGCAATGCCACAATACCAAAGAAAGTGAACATCGATAAATAAATAACTTTATTTGCCGTTTATGTAATTATTTAACACAAAATGAAAACATAGGTCAGAAACAAGGACCCACCCATGCCTGCAGCCATGGTGTTCATCTCTGCTTACTCCAGCCTCTGTCCCCAAACATTCTCCCCTTGCTCCTTCAGCCCTCTCCCCCCACCACCACCAGCCAATCCCTGAATTCCCTTCCCACCCAGCCTCCAGAACCCCAGCTCCCTGTCTGGTCATCTGGCCAGTGCTTGCAAAGACAACGCCACTCAGGTAGGCATCTTTAATACTTCTTTATTGCCCTGTCTCTTACACGATGTGGGAGCTAGTCTCCGCACGTCCGACCCTTTATTATGCCTTCTGCTGAGAGTCCCTTCTGGTGTCTGGCCCCGCCTCTTTTGGCAAGCCGGCATCCTTGCCAGGATCCTTCAGGGTCCTTCTGATAGTTGACTCCAAGGACGCTACACCTCCCCGGGACTTGACAGTTCAGTCACTCCATCTCCTCAATTAGCCTTCTTGGTTTTCTGATCACTCTTGGTGACCGCTCTCATGTTGAGGTTACTTCCTTTGTGCCTTTGGGGTCTGTCACCTTTTGCTCAGACTCTTTCACTCTCAACCACCTCTTTGGGGTCCTCAAATTCACCCTCTTCGTCTTCATCCTCTTTCCACTTCTTGAAGTGAGAGATGTTTCGGGTGACAGGGCGTCCTGCCCATTCGACAGTCACTATGCTTCCCTTTCTCTCAGTGACTCTCAGTCAGATGGGGTTGAAGTTGCTATTACTCTTGCAAGTCTGCTGTTGTTTGATGAGGACCCAGTCTCCCACTGTGATGTCACTTTTCTTGCTTCTTCTCTGGTGATCAGCGTATTCCTTCATTTTCACTTTTGCTTCTGTGTCTCTCCTTCATAGTTCCGTATCATCCACAGTCTTCTCTTCGGTGCATGGCAACCTTTTCTTTATCGTCCGGCCAAACATTATCTCAGCTGGGCATTTGTCAGTCGTGCCATGGGGAGTGTTTCTGTAGTCTCTCAATGTCTGGCATAGTATTTGTTCTATGCTTTTGGACTCTAATTGTGCTCTCTGTGTAGAGAATATTGCGATCAGTAGTATACAAAAACATATATACCAGAGTGCCAGTAAGGAGAGCACAGCATATGGTACGGAGAGTTGCTCAGAGCACTAGAATGTAGTGGACTCACAATTGTACATGTGAGATAATGTAGAATTAGTTAGAGAACATACAAGCTAATAGGGACTTATATATGTATTAGTTAGACATTGCAAAAAGAAAAAATAGACTTCAGTTACATTTACCAGTAGGCCCAAAAACATGCAAAGGGATACCAGTTCAGAGTGTGGGTGAAAAAGCAAATACAGGCTGTTCTTGGGGGAAGGGCCCTGGAATGTAGGCAGGCTGTGGCCAAGGAGCTAAGAAAAACACACATAAACAGCAGAGGTAACATACAGACAGATGCTACACAAGAATGTTGATCCAAAGATGATAGAATGGTAATAAAACTGTAAGAAGAATTATGGCAGAGAGAAAGGCGAGCTCGATGGTCAGAGAGGCTGGAAGGGTAAACCGATTGAGGTCAGAGGAGAGAATTATAACAGCTGGTTCTACAGAACCCTGGCGCCAAGTGTCAGAGGGATTAATGAGGGTTGAACTTCGAATGAACCACACGTGCAACCTTAAAGGGCAAAAAGAATCTGTAACATGGGGATTCCTTTAGGTGAATGTGTTTTGGGGATAATTCATAATTATAATGCCTTATGAATACAAATATGATGGGATATGGTAGAAGAGATAGTTATCAACAACATGCGTCAAATTTAAGTGTACAGCACATTCAGAAAAGATACCAGTGACCAAATATCAGGCAGTGAAGGATGGAGCTAGGAATATAAAGTTGACACATTATGATGTAACATAACTATGACAACATGTATATGTAACCGTTATATTAGTGAAAAAGAAACCAAACTCTGAGACTTTATTGAAATTGCAGGGAAATTGAAACAAGTAGGATGCTACAAGTTAGTTATTTTCATAGATTATTAATTAATACTTCATAATTCCAGGGATTATAATTAAAAAAATGAAACATAGGGACGATATGGATGTAATTTAATAACTTTGCAATAATAAGGCGTAAAGAGATGGGATTAGTTTCAATTGATGGATGAATTTTTATTAATTAAGGGTGCCAAATGTCAAACGATTACTTTACATAATGAAGAAATGGCGGAGATAGGAAAAATAGGGGTTTTTAGAGAGAGTTGCCCCTGTGACGTATAAGTCACTCCTACTTGTGAAGAATAAAAGTAAGGTCCACTTGTAATAAGACACACTCTCAGGCTCTCTCGCACACACTGACAGAGGCTGCCTGAGCAAGAGAGATCAGCCACTCCATTGAGCAATTGAGGGCTCATGACAGCTGAGGAAACAGGCAGGCCTTCAATAGAAAAACCAACACCTTCCAGGAAAGCCAGCACATGACGTGGCTTCTCCCGTGTGTGGCACAGTAACGCTGAGAGCTGCTGACACTTTTACTAAGCAGATTGGGATTTCTATGACAATTTGAGCGGTGAATATTTTTGACGAGAATAGCAGTTATGAAGTGATTATTGAAAGGCTGTTTGAGAGACTGTGGCAGGAGTTCACAATTGGGTGTGAACTAGAATGCTCGTTAGAGAAAGCAAATGCATTTGAGGACTGGGCCCGAGGTTGGTGAAGAAGGAAACAAATTGTGCGAACTACAGGCCCAGGCATTCACGGAGATAATTGCAGTTGCATTTAGGTAAATATAAGAGGGACAAGAGGGAATCAGTAACTTATAGCTTGAGATTATGGTGATGACAATTATCTAAATGTAAGCTGTTAATATGGAAAATTGATAGTGGGACACTAAATTTTCATTTTGCGGTAATTACAGGCTTCTATATTAAACTCTGAACCATGGCGGAGCAAAGTGCTAAGTACTGCAAGAAGTAAATAAATGTCCCTGGTGAGATAGCAGAAATTCATTGTACTACAATTGTCATCACAATAATTAAACAAACAGCGTGAACGAATGGGAATGTTATGGTAACATATGGGGAAAGTATGTCTAGGACAAATGTGAAAGCTGATGTATGAAAAAGGGATTATATAATCCTAAACATTATAGCCTGTTGGAATCAAAATCCAAGTAATGTCAGTGTAACCATTTGGGGTATAAGTGTGTATAATGGATACTTGAAAATGTACCATGCAATGATAATGTAATGGAGAATTGATAAGGAATTTAAGCTGTAATCATGGAAAAGTATACTGGTGAAACATTTGATTGTTAAAAAGATTATAGAAAAGTAAAAATATTCATTGATTAATAGAACACCGGTGTGGACATTGATAATATGAATGAATGCAGTTTATTTTATTATGACATATTTGATGCTTTGGTGTAGATAAGTCATGTTGCTGCTTTGAGACCACAGGCAACAGGAAAGTAACTCGTGTTAAAGGATACAAAGCGTCCTATTTATTAATTATCCATCCAAAGTGGATTGGAACTGTCTGAATATTAATAGCATATTAATAATTCTTACATCTGCACCACTCTCTTTAGTGTCGCCATGAATCTCTCGACCATTCCATTTGCTTGCGGCCAGCGAGGTGTGATCCGCCTGTGTGTAAATCCCACATAGTCAGCAAACCTCTTGAATTTTTCGCCATTGAATGGGGGACTGTTGTCTGACTTTAGCACTTCTGGAATCCCCCATGTGGAGAATGTCATCCATGGTGGGGACTACGCTGGACCATCCTGTTGATGCAATCTGCTTCACCACTGGGAACCTCGAGTATTGGTCCATCCCTGCCATTAGGTATCTGGATGACTTCAGTGGCCCATAGAAGTCCATGGCAACATTCTGCCACATCTTGCTTGGCAGTGGGGACATTTCCAGCAGTTATGGGAAGTTGCTGCTCCCCAGGCATTATAAGCAATACAAAAAGTGATGGACGGACAAGCAGAGTAAATCTGTGCCACTGGGAACACCTCTGGGCAACCATCAACAT
>JAUBNV010397982.1:0-13125 GCA_032354855.1 Desmognathus mavrokoilius | reverse complement strand
CCGCCCCCCGCCCCCCCCCCCCCCCCTCACTGTTCAAAAAGCACAGCGACGATTGCTTAACCGGTTTTGTGACACTGCGGTTTTGTTGCTGTTGTTTCCGGGTGTGTGCCATGCAGTCGGATGCACACATTCCTGCTTTCCTAAACATGGAGACCAGGCGTTGCCAGGGGTGATGTCGCGATGAAGGACATTCCTTATTGTGTACAATAGGCACACACGGTAAATACATTGCCCCCCCCCCTCACTCACGTGGCGGGTGCGGGGTTCTAGGGACTGGATGGGGTGCTCTGGGGAGCGGCGCACGGAGAGCCCACCGGGGGTTGACCGAGTGGACGTGGGTCCCTCTGCCCCTTTTCGCACCGCCCCGCCTCCAATCACAGAGCCGCCGGTGGCTCTGTGCTGCTGACCGGTCAGCGCAATGTGAAAATTAGCGTGACAAGTGGGTAACAATATATTTTATTTTTATTTTATTTTGGCATTTGTACCGCGCCGAAACCCA
Organism: Desmognathus mavrokoilius; assembly: GCA_032354855.1. Classification (NCBI taxonomy): domain Eukaryota; kingdom Metazoa; phylum Chordata; class Amphibia; order Caudata; family Plethodontidae; genus Desmognathus; species Desmognathus mavrokoilius. Next base: position 12,626 of record JAUBNV010397982.1, on the reverse strand, counting down.
CAGGCATGTACAAGTTTCTTTTGTGAAACATAAAGTTGCAGACTTATGAATCTTAATGCAGACTCCAGGTAGCCCGGTGGTCTACCAGCAAACATATCTTCATTGCTAACACTATTGGATCCCTCGAAGCCTCGCACAGGTAGAGTCCCGAGCTTCACTTGCACCCCAAACTGGTTGCATGACAGTATTCCAAAAAGAGTCAATGAATGGCAGGAACCCCAGGCTGCTTTACTTAGCCAGATCCTTTGACCACATAGAAATGCAGGATCCTCTGTGGGCAGTGACTATCGTGATCAATGGTTGCGTTGCTTGCCCGGTCAATGGGCACAATTAAGTTGCTAGAGTTCAAAAGTTTAACTGCTGGCGAGAATGCCTGTCTGGGTCCCCTGGCTTTAATTTTATGCTCCGTTTTTCCATAACTGAATACAAGAAGGTTTGTGCTGGATATGTGTATGTGGAGGGCCTGGCCATGCTCGGGCCGCCTCTCGGATATGTGTGGGCTGGCCGCCAAGTGGCTTCATGCCCCAAGCTGGTGCTACTGTATGTGGAGGGCCTGGCCATGCTCGGGCCGCCTCCTGGATGTGTGGGCTGGCCACCAAGTGGCTTCCTGCCCCCGGGTCCGGGTGCTATGCTATAGATGATTTTCATGCTCCTACATGGATTGCTATTTGAATTTAACTTCTGTATGGGTCTGGCCAATGCCCGGGCCGCCATGAATACGCTGACAGGTGATTTTCAGGCTCCTACATGCATTGCTGTCTGAATTTACCTGCTGTCTGCGTCTGGCCACTGCCCGGGCCGCCATGAGTAAGCTGACTTGTGTTTTCATGCTCCTATATGCTGTGTTTTGTAGGTAACTTCAGTCGGGCCGCCTATGAAAATACTGTGAGCAAGCTGACATGTGGCTTCACGCTCCTATGTCCGTTGCGATTTGACTTTATCTTCTGTCAGGGCAACGGGCAGGCTGACCTGTGATTTCATGCTCCTGCCATTTGAATTTATCTTCCTTCAGGTCCTGGCCACCGACCGGGTCGCGGTAAGTAAACTGGCACGGGGTTTCCATGCTCCCATACACATCACAGACCCCACGTCCGACCACGTGGACGCGGCGCCCGCCCCGGCGGTGCCTGCCAGGCCGCGACGGCCGTCTACCCACGACCTCCGCCCGGGATCCGGCACCTGTGGAGGTGCCTCCGGTAAACCCCGCCTTGCCAGAACCGGCCCCGGGGCCCGGGTCACCTGACCTGTGTTTCATGTTCTTTCATGCCTCTTATACACTGCCATTTGGTTCTAACCTTTGTCGGGGTCTGGCCAATGACTGGGCCGCCATGAGTAAGCTGGCGTGTGGTTCATGCCACTATATATACATGTAGTGCTGTTGGAATTATACATCACAGGCTCCACGTCCTCGACGTAGACGCGGCGCCCGCCGCGGCGGTGCCTGCCAGGCCGCGACGGCCGTCTACCCACGACCTCCTCCCTGATGATCAGGTATTGCTGTTTGGAATTATACATCACAGACTCCATGTTGACGATGTAGACGCGGCGCCCGCCCCGGCGGTGCCTGCCAGGCCGCCAGGCCATCTACCCCCGACCTCCCTGGCCGATGACGGGGCCGCCATGAGTAAGCCGAGTATCGATGCCACTATACATAAGTGTATTGCTATTGGAATTGACCTTCTGTTTGGGTCCGGCCAATAACCAGGCCGCCACGGGTAAGTTTATGCATGGCTATTTGAATTTAACACGTGTTTTTCATGCTTATTTAGGCATTGCTATGCGAATTTGACTTCGGTCTGGGTCTGGCCAATGACCGGGCCGCCATGAGTAGGCTAACATGTGGTTTCACGTCAACATATATACGTGTATTGCGGTTGGAATTGACCTTCTGTTGGGGTCCGGCCATTCACCAGGCCGCCATGGGTAGGCTGACATGTGTTTTTTCGTGCTTCTTAGGCATGGCTATTTGAATGTAATTTATGCGCTTCCATGCCTCTTATATACATGTATGAGTAAGCTGACGTGTGGTTCCAAGCCACTATATATACATGTATTGCTGTGGGAATTAACTTTCCGTCTCGGCCAATAACCCGACCGCCATGGGTAAGCTGACCTGGGTTTTCCGGCCGCCAGGGGTAAGCTGACATGTGTTCTTCCCCCGCGTGTTATGCATTGCTATTTGAATTTAAATTCGGTCTGGGCCTGGCCATTGACCGGGCCGCCAGGTGTAGGTAAGCTGACAAGTGTTTTCCCATGCTTCCTTTTGCACTGCTATTTGAATTTAACTTCGGTCTGGGTCTGGCCAATGCCCGGGCCTCCTGGAGCAGGCTGACATGTGGTTTTCATGCTCCTATATGTTATGTTATGTTATGTTACTTCGTACTTATATAGCGCCCTTGACCCCAATTTGCGGCTTTACGGCGCTGACCTGGTGCCCTTTGGAGCGATTCCTAGTGTTGTGGTAAGGTTGTCTCAGACAGGGTGGCGAGATCCTGTATCGTGTGTGTGCGTGTTGTGCGTGAGCCTCTGGAAGGTTAAGTGTGTCCGGTTAGGGTGTTTAGGCGGAAGGCTGAGGGTTCTTACCTTGGGGGATTCCTTCTTGACCGTGTAGTTGGGGTGGGGATGGGAGCGGGGACCATATATGCATCACTATTGGAATTTGCTTCTGTCTGGCCAGGGACCGGGCCGCCTTGAGTAAGCTGAGGTGGTCGCATGCCCCTATACGCATCGCTATTCGAATTTAACATCTGTCCGGGGGCCAATGACCGGGCCACCATAATAAAGCTGACATGGGGGCGACATGCTTCTGGATACATTGCCATTTGAATTTAACTTCGGACTGGGTCTGGCCAATGATCGGGCCGCCAGGAGTTAGCTGGCAGTTTCCAATGCTCCTATGCGCATCGCTATTCGAATTTCCCTTCTGTCTGGGCCTGACCGATGACCGGGCCGCCATGGCTGAGCTGACATGTGGTCTCCGGCTTCTAGGTGCGTCGCCAGTCGAATTTGACTTCGGTCTGGGGCTGGCCATTGCCCGGGCCGCCATGAATATAGCTGACATACGGCCTCATGCTACGATATGCATTGCCGTGGTACAGTGTTCCATGTCTGGCCTATTTGGCCACCTCTCGGGTTTCGCGCAACCTGCCGCTCTAGCGACCGTCACTTCCTGCGTTTCATGCACTTCCGATCTTACTCCACTCCATCATGGTGGCGGATCGGCTTCCGCCGTCCGCCAGCACTTGGCAGCCCTGTCCTTTTCTCTGGTGCCCGCTTCCATAGCTCAGAGGCATCAGCTCTGCTCCCAAGGTCAGAAGGCTGCAGGTTCAAGGCCTGGGAGGGGTGGAGCCTAGGTACTAGTTGAGGTTTTTCGGGTTGATGGGTGTCTCCTGTATCTCCTTCGTGACACGGAAAGTGGTATCCGGAGGGGTTCGGTCTGCCCCCCTCCCCCTGTTCGACGCTGCCCGCTCGATCCACTAGGCAAGCCCCCTCAACGCTCAAAACCCGAAGCGGTGTGATGGGCTGCCGTCCCCCCATACATTTCCTCCGCTTGGCGTATTTCTTAGCTTCTTATCCCCGGACGGGTGTCGCCCCTACTTCGGTACGACGGTCTTCGTTTTAATTTTAGGATACCCGTTTCTGTAAGGGTGACCTTCTCTGCTCCTGGTAACCACAGGTCCCTGCCGTGTGACCCGGCGGCCGCGGCTCACAAGATCGCCAAGGAACTATCGCTGGGTGGGATCGGGGGGCCCTCGACTCTTCCCCCAATTGTTGTGCGCGCTAAACACGTACCGGCGTGCAGCAGTCTCACGGCCGCCATAAAGTTCGTTTGGGAATCCTCAAACTGTTGGCCTGGCTCAACTCCTCGCGGGACCGCAAGCTGGTCGCCTGGTCCAATATGATCCCGCGTCGCCGCTGGGCGTGCGCTGGGGAGGTCCCTTCCGACACCCTGAGTACCGCCTTGAACGAGTCGGTGCGAAACTTGAAGGCGAGCTCGCTAAACTCACCCGGACTCACCTCCTTCACCACATCAAACATGACTTGTTGCGCCTGGCCTCGGATCACCTGTTTGACCCCGACGGGGTCCACTTGTCCCACGCAGGCAACATGGTCTTCTTAGAAACCATCTTGGGTTCCTCCATCAATCCTTTTCCTCTGTTTCCCGCTAGGGTTGGGTGACATGAGCCGGTAGGCGCATGCCCCTGGTGGAGGTTGTACGGGGACCCTCAGGAGGTTGCTGGGATGTTTTTGCCCCGGCTGTGGAGACTTTTTGTGACTCTCGTTGAACGCAGCTTGGCCTGTCGGCTCGCTGCCGGTTCCTGTGTCTGATCATGTTCATTGGCAGATACCCCGCAATGAACAGGGGGTCCCCAGTCTCCTTGAAAAATAAACGTTGGCCATTTATTTCCAATCTACCCTGGTGTCATGCCTGAGTTTTTCTACTGTGTCTTATGTGTGTGCTCATAATGTGTGTCCCTGATAATCCTATGTTTTCTCATCCCTCTGGAAAAGTATTCATCCCTGCTCCCATTATGAAATATATAAATTCACTTCCATGATCAGTCGGGGGAAAAAAAGATATGGATGCGCTCTAGGAGTAGAAGTGTCAGACGAGCTCGTCTATCGGACGAGCACGTGTGCGGATGACTGGAGTGGCAATGCGCCCATGTCGGTAGGTGAAAGTTAGAATTCCAGGGAAGAGAGAGCAGGCAGGTATGTGGGCACATGAAGTGTGACAGGGCAGGTAAAGGGGTAAGGGGTCACGTGGATATCCAGGTAGGTGGAGCCTGGAGAGGAGTTGGCAATGGGACGGTGGAGAGGCGGCAAGCAGGTGGATGGAGCCTAGAGAGGCGGGGGAGGGGCTGGTAAAGTAATGGGCAAGCAGGTGGATGGAGGCTAGACAGCCAGTAGTGGCGGGGGGAGAGAAGCGCATGGGAAGAGGGCGTGGTTGTAGGGTGGGAGGAGCTTAAAAGAGAATGGGTGGAGCCTGGAGAAGCAGTGGGCAGAGATATGACAGAGACAATGGTGGTGGAAAGGCAGTGGGTGTGAAGAGAGACAGTAGGTGGGAGAGGCAGTAGGCAGGTTGAAATAGGTGCACAGGGTTGATTCTTGAAACATAGCAGGTAGATGGAGTCTGGAGTGGCAGATGCGAAGAGAGGGTTTGTGGGGCATTGCACACACAGGTGGGTTGAGCCTTGTAGGGTGTGAGAGGTATTAGGTGAATGGGGGGCTGGTGAGGTTATGAGCAGGTGGGTGGAGCCTCGAGAGGCAGTAGAGGAGTGGCAAGATAGTGCACAGGTGGGTAGAGTCTGTATAGATGATGGGATGGGGGTGAGTGAAACTGACAAAGAAATGGGTACTGAAAAGGGGGTGGGCTGTTGGAGAATGGGGTCTGGTAAAGAATTGGGTAGGCAGCTGTGTAGAGGCAGTGAACTGACTGGTGATAGGAGAGGTGGTGTGTGAACAATGGGGATTTTGAGGAATTGGGCGTGGGCGGTTGAGAAGAGGTGCCTGGAGAGGCAATGGACATACAGAGGTGAGGTGGTGTGTGACATCAGGAGGCCACAAGTAGAGATGGGCGAAAGGTCCCCGCGAATATTCCTGGAGACCGGACATGAAAGTCCCTAACTTTTGCCGGCCACCCGGGAATATTCACGTGGAGGCTTTTCCCCTGCAATTACCATAGCCTTAACCTGATCCATTTTGCAGCGCATTCAATTAGAATACACTGCGCGTGAGATGGCAGTGCCCCGGGAGGACGGGGTGCTCGACTTGCGAGAGCGGCTTCTCGGTCGGAGAAGCCACCATCATCCGGTGAGTAATTGTGGGTTTTTTATTTTCGGGGAGGGCGGCAGGTAGAATGGTACCCTAGCACATTTAAAATGTGCTAGGGTACCACTTTTTGACGGTACGTACCAATGCGGTACGTACCGGCAAAAAGCGGTTTTAATTTTGACTTTTTTTTTGCACTACTGCCCCCTACCCCATTAACGTAAAATAACGGGAAATTACGTTGTGGGATCATGAGGTAGGCGGTATGTATCTTGCGGTACGTACCGCCTGCCCCATAATCTCACTTTCGGCCCATAACGTGCGGTAATGTATGTTTGGCGGTACGTACCGTCAAAAGTACATTACCGCCACACTCGTAATCGGGGCCTAAATACACTATACTTAGTCAAACATGCGACCAAATTAGCTGATTTCATTGTTGAACAGAACACTGCACCTGTCACTCAAGCTGTGGAATCCTGTGACTGGCAGCATTCCACTGGTGACTGTTGGTGCTCATCTTTTGTACTGGCTTACCTAAAGAGCTGATGCACATAAAGATCCTCCTGTTCTACTTGCTGCCTCCTGTCTCTTATTCCACCACCACGAATGGAACATATCAATGGCGACGAGGGACACATCGAATCCACTGCGTGTGCCTGCTATTTTCCTGAAGGGCACTACCTGTGACCTTGTCTGTTGCGGACCTACCTACCGTCTGCCCTGATGGAGCCTGGCCTGTGTGCTACTGCTGATACTGTGGGAGATGGCTCCTAGCTTTGGCTGTGCTGCTTGGAGCGCCCAGGGAATGGTGTGTGAGAGGATTGGAGTCGCAAGGCCTGCGGGGAGGTGTCCGTGTGGGCATTAAGTTGCCGCATAAATAAGACCGGTGATCGAAGGTACGGAGCTGCGTTAAGGAGGGAGCGTGTTGACGCCTCTGGAGCTGATTGTGCTACTTACGTGCACAGGGGTACTTCCCTGTTCATTTCCTGGATGTTGCCTGACATACCTGCTAGAGCCGCTTCCATTCTGATGCTGTGAGGTGCTGTGAGAAGCTAGTGACAAGATGACCGAGGACCGCAGGAGCGGTGAAGCTGTGGAACTGGAGGTGGGCTGCGGATGGTGACTCTGTGGCTGATGAGAGTGTTGGTGCGGCGGGGAGCTCCGCACTCCAGAGCATGGACGCACATCTAAATTGAAATGAAGCACCGTTGCGCAGGAGAATGGAGAGAGTGCTCCGGTGCGGAAGCAGAACAGAGTGACGCATGCGTGTCTGAAGATCATAAGTTTGTCGGCTGTGAGGTCGTTTTCTCGTTGACGCATGCGCGTCTCCAGATCAGAAGTTTGCCGGCTGTAAGGTTCTTTTCCCTTCGACGCATGCGCGTTTCGAGACAGGGTTCACTAGAAAGTGTGCATTTCAGCTTTGATGAGGACAGTTGCAAGGTGTTTGGAGCTACACCGCATTTGAGCCTGTACATGGAAGAATAAAAGAGGAAGAGAATGAATTGTGAACTTAAAACCATGACAATGGACTTTGCTGGAAGGTACTGTTTTGAATAACCTGAAACAATGTGGGAAGAAGGGTAGAATGGCGACGGTCAGGGTTCGGGGAAAATTTCAGAGACTTTATTTTAAATATAACTTTAAGGAACTGATGCGTTGCAAAGTTTGCAATTAGGTAAATGTTTGGATGTAATGCTGCATGTAGCTATTGAAATGGAAGTGTTGTGCATAGTTTATGCTTAAGAGGTGCTGGATGGAGTGTCATTATTATGTGAGTGTGGCACTGTTTGTTTACACACAGGTGATGAGAACAGTGAGTGAGTGTTGCACATTTGATTTCCACATTATAAAGGAAGTACTTGTTACTTATGTTAAGAAACGTCGTGGTACGTGTGTGGTACGTTTGACCAGAATAACCCTTCAAATGTTCTGGAAAGGAATTTAAGTAGATGACCTTGGATCTTGCTACAAGTGTGTTTAGGTGTACACAGACTTGTTTTTCACATGTTGCATTAGATTTTATAGTTTTTTGAATTATTTACTATAGGAATTAATACATATTTTGGTTGTGGGAGATGTGTGGTTGAGTGAGTTGGGGAGATGATTGGTTGAGTGAGTTGGAGTTGAGAAGAAGTAAAAGTGACATAAGAGAAGGTGTTATACATGCCACCACTAGTAATAATGGTACATGGAGAACTGGGGAAATGAAAGAAGTAAATGCTGATTACTCAAACTGTGAACTGATTTTGAAATGGGATGCAAGTAGTATATAAGATGTTTATGCGTAGGAATAGTGTAGTATGACCCATAAGATGGTGTGGGATAAAAGAATGACCCGATATGCAACGGATGACCCATGTGTAGAGTGGGATACGAGGATGACCTATGTGTAGAGTGGGATACAAGGAGGCTCACATAACGATCAGATTGACCCATGAGAATATGGGATAAAAGAAGAGTAGTAGGACCCATGAGAATATGGGATAAGAGAAGAATAGTAGGACCTATGAGTATATGGGATATAAGAATGTGAATGACCCATGCATGGATGGGATAAAGGATGAACTTATGACCCATGAATATATGGGATATAAGATCGGTTGTAATATATATAATTGCATATTTCAAATAAGTACATTAGAATGAATGACCCAATTAGAGATGGGATGGAAAGGACTAAGTTCAGTATGAACTTGTGAAAGGAATGGAATGTGTTGGTATTGTAGATGAGTGGATAGTGGTATGGTGAGTGATATGTGTTATTATTGTAGAGGACTGCTCTTGAGTGTAGTGCTCGTGGAGATAAATAGGCGGATACAGGAAACTGAGTTCCAGGTTATTCGGTTCTACTTGCTGCCTCCTGGTACACCGCCACCATGGAAAAAAACTCTCTCTCTCTCTCTCTCTCTCTCTCTCTCTCTCTCTCTCTCTCTCTCCCCCCTTCCCTTCCACCTCCCCCCCCCCGCCCCCGGAGGGGACGGGTCTCATTTGCTTTGAGCTACTTGAGGTCTACTTGAGGGGCTGACCCGTATTAGGGAAAAAGATCGATTTTGTGTCATTGCCTAGAATGCTTCTCTGGTGCATTTTAGCACTATGCTACGACAGTTGGGAATTTACACGTCAAAGTTTTATCACATATCCAAAGCGCTGTGATGAAGGGCAAACAAAGATGTGGAGCACATTGAAGTTTGATAGACTGTATGATAATTACTCTTTACAAGGGGGCTTTTGTTTGGCACTGAGGTCTGGGGATATGTAAATTATAAATTATTGAATGCTATAGATAATTTTATATTGAAATGTGTTTTTCAGATCCCGTCTTCCAAGACTATTGAGGTGATCCATGGATGGATTTAGAAACTTTAATACAGAAGTATGAGCTGAATCATGTGTGGAATTCTTTACCAGGAAGCACGAGTAAAGGAAGTTTCATGAAGTGGGGATATTACAGTTCATGGCTTTACCATCCTAAGAGCAATTTTTGTCAAAACAAATACTAGGAAGGGTGATTTCTACTTATTTTGGCCACTTCCTCTTTGGGAAGTTACATTGATATCTTGGGGCCCTAGGATGAATATACCAAGAGAGGCAAGAGTTTGGAAATGTGACAATATCTCAATTGCTGACTTTTTGTCATGCCCTAGTTAAATATGATACGTGTGAGATGGATTAATTCTCTGATTGAAAATGTGCCACCAGCTGTTTGGAAATAAACCTTCTTTAATGTACAGAATTTTCTTTTAAAATTGTATTGTATCGTAATAATGATGGTGGATCTTTAAATCTGAAAAATCTAATAAAGAAACTTTTAAACTGAAGAGAAAATAATCAAACCAGACAAAACTAATGATGCTGCAGATCAAACAGGGTAGAACGTAATGTATAGGGAACACAGGAAGAGGTAAGGAAGAGGTGACAGGGAAGTCAACCCAGGGGGCCCAACCCCCTTTCCACTGATTTCACACACCACCTCTCCAGGCTCCACGCTGTATGTCTATTGCCTCTCCAGCCCCTCCTCACATCCACTGCTGATGCAACCTTCACTCACCTGTCTGCACACTGCAAGCTCCTTTTTCCCCCACCCGATTACTGCCTCTCCAGGCCCCTCTTCTCAACCGCCTCACCAGCCCCAACTCCTCAAAATCCCTATTGTTCAGTGTCCCACACCCACCAGTCCACTGCCTCTATGCACCTGCCCACCCCATTCCCTAACAGCCCCCCCTGAAACTACTGCCACACAAACCCTCTCTTCACACCTGCCACTTTAGGCTCCATCTACCTGCTATGTTTCAAGAATCCACCTTGTGCGCCTGTCATCACTTCAAGCCTGCCCACTGCTTCTCCAGGCTCCACCCACTTTCTTTTAAGCCCCTCCCACCCTACAATCCGGTCCTCTTCCCATGCTCTACCTCACCACTCCCCACCCACCTGTCCATTATTTCACCAGCCCCTCACCCACTCCTCCCATTCACAGCTCCACCTGCCTGCCTATCCACGTGATCAGACCCCTTTCCACCTACCTGCCCTGATTTCACATCTGCTTCTCAAAGCTGCCCATCGACCCTCTTTAATCCCCCTCCTTCCCATGTGCCCACATCCCTGCTCACTGCCTTGCCATCTCCCTATTCCCTGCAATGCAACCATCACCTACCGAGTCACACCTATTTCCCATGCGCACATTGCCACTCCAGTCACCATACCCACCAGCATCCACACACATGTGCAAGTTAGTCACTTACCTGACATTTCTTGCTCGTCTGACATTTCCACTTCTAGTGGCCATCGATCTCTTTTTTTCCGACTGATTATGGAAGTGCAGTTTATATATTTCATTTTCTGAACCACACCGTGGCGGGTCTTGTCATGGTTCTTTGGCGGGATTCGAACACGGGTCTCTGGGTCACCACGGGGTATAATGCACGCATTAACCCGCTGCGCTATCATGGTAGCATACAAGAGCACGCAAAAATAACCCTAATTGTCTCGTAATGCTAGTTTGCGCCTGCGCAGAGGTTGAGTGGCGGTATGCGCATTACACTACAATACGTAGTGATTTGCCCTGTCATAAACGACCAGTCCGGTGAAAAAAAATCACTCAGAATATTATTAGTGCATTTTAAAAGTCAATTAAGCACTTTAAAATACATGTTTTCTTATGACTAAAAAAAAGACATACACTAAAAAAATTCGGAGTGATTTTTACGTGGGACTGGTCATTTAAGACAAGGCAGATCACTACCAGGACAATTAGGGTTATTTCTGCGTGAGTTTCTGTGCTACCGTGATAGCGCAGCGGGTTAATGCATGCAATGTACCCGGTGGCGACCCAGCGACCCGTGTTCGAATCCTGTCAAAGGATTATGGCAAGATAATAACGGACGGAGGGCCGGCTAGGACCGAAGAAGCCTAATGGGAGGGGGAGGAGACGGCACCAGAGACCCTCCGCCAATCAGGCGTGGGTTGGCTTGCGGGGGGCGGAGCCGATACCCCTTCAAGCTCTGCTGCTGCACAAGGATCGCCCTCTTTCTCCAGGCAACGTTGAACAGGACACCTCGCAAGGGCTCGCCAGGCAGGCGTTCCCCCTTCGTGCGAGTTCGTGGAGGAAAGAACCGAGTACTCGGCTTCCGGCCTCGCTCCTACAGGTGGGTGCCCCCTACTACCTAGGCTCCCCCACGTTGTGGGCGCGGGGCCCGAGGGGTGTAGGGGCCCGAACGATCGCGGGCCCTGGCTGGGCCCCCCCTCGTGGTGGGTGTGGGGCTCGAGGGGCCGGTTGTCCGTTCCCGCGTGGCGGGTACGGGGCTCACCCACGTTGTGGGTGCGGGGTACGGGACTCGCGATCGCGGCCCCCTACTACCTAGACTCCCCCACGTTGTGGGCGCAGGACCCGAGGGGTGTAGGGGCCCGAACGATCGCGGACCCTGGCTGGGCCCCCCCTCGTGGTGGGTGCGGGGCTCGAGGGGCCAGTTGTCCGTTCCCGCGCGGCGGGTACGGGGCTCCCCCACGTTGTGGGTGCGGGGTACGGGGCTCCCGGTACGGGGCTCCCCCACGTTGTGCGGGGTACGGGGCTCCCGGTACGGGGCTCCCCCACGTTGGGGGGTGCCGGGCCCGAGGGGCGAACGAGCCTCCGGTTTGAGCGGGGGGCCGGCGTCCGCCCTCTGCGCCCCCCCCCTCGCCCGGCGCTGGGTGTACAGTGAGGCCCTGCGAGGAGACAGCCCCTTGGGAACGCTGCAGCGCCAGAGACCCTACTAACTGCAGGGCCAGAGAGCTGAGATCCTGCAAACGGCAGCCCAAAAGCCCATCATGGCAGCGGCTAGTGCCTGTTTGCTACACAGTTGTCTTTGCTTAGTGCATCCCCTGGACCCCTGTGGCTTGGTCGTCTGCAGGAATTTTCCCCGGGGGGTGGGGGGAGGCAAATTAAGAAACTTTTGCAAAAATGAATGTAAATCGGGTCAGACTGTGCATTTTGCAAGCAGACCCTGGGAGCCAGGGGGTGGTAATTGCCCCCCTCGCATACCCCCCTGCGGACGCCCATGTTCAAGCAATGCACATTGTGCAATACAGGCCAGCACAAAATGGGAAAGAGCAAGAGAATGACTCATAGATTACTTTCAAATGATGCGAATATGTTTCAAAACGAATAGTATTATTGGCAGGTTTGGGAGTTATTGACTGAATCAGTGAGTGAATTATGTAGGGTACAATGCACTCTCAAGGCAGCACTTATATTTCACTGACTGGGATCTTTGAATGCTGCAGATTCGATATTATAGTTTCATAAAACGTTAACAGCATTTGAATAGGCGAAAAAAGGCATTCTGAACACATTTGGACTGCCTGAAAGCAGTAAATAA
>JAUBNV010386922.1:0-13176 GCA_032354855.1 Desmognathus mavrokoilius | reverse complement strand
AGCCTTAGTGATGAGCAGACTGGACTTTGCTAACTCCATCCTCTGGGACAGCAGTGACAGTAACCTCAACATTCTGCAAAGGGTTCAGAACATGGCAGCTAGGCTCATACTAAACCTCAACCCTAGGGATCACATATTTCGAGCCCTACACCACGTACACTGGCTCTCAGTGGGGAGAATTGCCTTAAAGTCTACCTGCATTATCCATAGAACTATTCACGGAACTGGACCACCTATCCAGAACAACAAATTTAAAATTGCAGTCCCAATCAGAATAACAAGGAGCAGGATGTTTACTTCAAGAACCCTGTTTCAAGAAGTTTAAAGCAGGAGGCAAGATGTTCAGTAGAATGGGAGCCAGGATATGGAATGCACTGCCAGAAGACATCCGAATTATTGAAAAGAATCTGGCATTCTGAAAGAAACTCAAAACATGGCTGTTCCACACCACAGATGAAGCACTGATGGGAACATACAAAGACAGAATTTCACATATACCAAACAGAGAAGAGATGAGGCAAAGAAAGAGAAGGATTCTATACCCGCCAAAAAGAGGTGATACTGAATAACTAACTCAGTGGTAGGAGCCTGCAAAGACAATAAAACCAAAGCAGACTGCTGGATAAAGAAATTGCATACCAGATCCCCAGGCCATAGAACTAATTAACTTTAGCTGATTATTTTTAACTTCAATAATACTGTAAATAATGTAATATTAAGCACACTTTAACGCGAACAACCTGTGTACGACCCATTCATTTTCCTTTTTTTCCATATTATTGGATGGAACAAGCAAGGTGTAACTACAGTACTTCAGGGCTGATCAGGATGCATGCACATGACTAGGTTGTGATGTGACACATGTAACTAGTTAAATAAGATTTATAATAGACCTGTCATGTATCTGCTATTGAGACATGGTAATTTCTGCTTGTATAACAGCTGTTTACAGTCAAAAACAAGCATCATGCTTGAGGAGAAGGCAAATAAGGAAATAAATGTCGGCATAAACAATCAGTTTTATTTACAGCCACAGACAAACAGGAAGGAAGAGAGCAAAGCAAAGTAGCCACCAAGGTAGGTTCACCGCCTGGGGATTCAAAAATCCTTGCAGGGGAATGGACTAATATACCAATTCAAACATCCTCTGTAGGTAACCTGATGGTGGCACGGGACACACACTGAGTAAAAGGGAGTGGTGGAGAGACGAAGACGGGACCTTGCTGCATGCAGCTGAGGTGATTGAGCAAAGGCTGTCTCGATACCGGTATAGATGGTAACACTGTCCACCATAGAGAAAAAATTTCATCAACTTAGTCGTTGATAATGATAACAAGTGGATCACTTGGAGAAGCCTGTTTAATATATTGATAGTACTACTTTTACAGCCTGCTTTAAACCAAGGGCCTACCGCAGACCTGCGCCTCAGGCCTTGCGCCTGTGGGAGGGATCGTAATGCACCTGGGCACCTCTTTGCTATACCTATCTTCCATAAAACACTTCATCAAAGGGGAAATATTTAAAAATTACTCATCTGCTCTGAGGGCATTTGGACAGTGCTCTTAGAGCAGTACTACAATAGTCACGGGTGCTATACAAATACCCGTTAACATAACATAACACAGCATAATAGGTAAGCTACAATAAGTAATGAGTAACAGGGTGTTAAGCATGATTATACTAAAAAATGGAGGCTGACCCATTCCTACACAAGCCCAAGAAGGAGCAGTAGACATCCAGGATCCCAAACGGTCAACTTGACTATAAGAGATAAGACCATAAAATGAACAGGATATAACAAATCTACACTCCTAGTAAGATATCCACATAGCCGCTGACCCACCCTGACAGTCACAATTGTATACAATTGAACATAGAGGTTGTGACACAGAAGATAACAGGGATGGGTCCCAGGGATAAGAATAAATACAGGAAAATACAACACATAACAAAGATCCATAAACAAGAATGGACGAGTAAACAATATATAAAACACCATTATTTAAGATATGGATAAATCATGTTGCTCAGCACACAAGCCTTGTGAAGTTCATGAACACATATAAACACAAATGCTGAGAACAAGAGGGTGCCGTCTCACGAAAATCAGACTGATGAAGACTCCACCTTGGTTTGTGGCGCAACGATACCACAAATGTGGTTTGGATGCACCATGCAAAAACCCAGCTAACATAACATAACATAACATAATATAACATTTAAGTGGAAAAGAACATTCCCAGAAGAAGAAATAAGAAACGTAGGATATTATAAAGATTTAGAGAACCCTAGACCTCTAGCAAAGTTTTTTGCAACTTATCAAATAGAAGGATCGTGTAGAGTAGAAGGTAGTGTAACACTTCAGGAAACTAAAATATTAACTCCAACAAATATAGGTACTTGGGTAGTTAGAATTCCTTTGCAAGTGGTAAATGCAAACACTAGTTTTGGAACTCCCCAGCACCCAGTCAGGAAGCATGTGGTCTCTAAAGGGCACAATAATTCTGTAGAACATTCATCAACGCTGCCGCTTCCTACTTCCTACACCCCAGATTCTACATATCTTCAGACCAAGGACTTGTGCAAGTTAAGTAATCAAAAGTTAGAATCAAACAGGAAGGTGAGCTGATAACAGACTTTGAGGTCAAAGGTGTTTAAGCCTCAGAATTTATGCTGTCATATTTTTAGCCATTCCTAGCCTGAATCTGGCCACTTTTGTTTAGGTACGATCACGTTGGTAAATACAAGAACGTACGATACAGGTAGAAGAACCTTTGCCAGGTGAGTACTGTCAGTAATGGAAGGAAGGACCAGAAGATCTGCTTTTCAGTGTGATCCTCAAAGACACTATCTAAGGCGAAGACATGACACACCCAGGTTATGCTGATAGAACACCATCAAAATAAAGAAATAGCGCAACGCTAATCATTTTAGCTTTGCAGTCTAGAAGAATAGAGATTTTTGAGCAGACTCTTTGAAGCTATCAGCAAATTTATGAGTAAGTTTCCCTTAAGCATTGGAAGGGATGCTGTCCAACGGGAAGTGGGGGAAGGGGTAATTTTATTGTAAGTACTTGGGATGAAATTAGTTTTATGTTTTCATGGTTTTCTGTACCTTGCTTTTTTTATTCTGTTTGTGCATTGTTTTATATTTATACTGCACTCTGGTGCCTACAAGCCTTAGGCATTGTGAGCTTAAATAAATGAATCTGAATCTGAGTACTATTTAAACAGATTATCCTCTGAATGATGCATATTCCTTGACCTTCACTTTAAACTAGAGAAGCAGATTTGCAGGCATATTTTCTGAGATCCGCATGGGCAGCGAATGTGGCCACCACACATTTTGCTGCCCTGCGTACCTCCTCCCGATTTTTAAAGCTCCTATTTGCATTTGGTGGCTGCACCAGGAGAAAACTTGTCGCTGCCATAGAATGGAAATGTGCAATGCATGCTCAACAAATGTTTTAAGAAACGCCTGCGGTTATATGCGCAAAGAATCTTCAAATTTGGTGCACAGACATTCACTTGCAATTTCTAACAGATTTGTTTCAAGATTCACTGTGCAGAGGTGCAGCGAACCTTACAAAATCTGCCTGATAATGAAACCTTATCTTCTTATCTGCTGCCATTAAAAATGATCATCTCAGCGTTAAAGATTCCATTGCTATGTCATGTTAACCACGTATTTGTAAAGCACCCATTGCTGCTACAGTGGCCTTCTGGCCCTGTTCCATAAACCCGGTTGGTTATATTTCATTACATTAACAGATACTTCATTACATTAGCAGTAGCATCAACATCAGTGTGATTGTCCCAGCCAGCCAACAGCAGCTTCTTAAGAGCATTTAGTTAGCCATGCAATCTGAAAAGGAAGGAGATGAGCGTAGTGTATGGAGAAGGGTTTTAAATAGAAGTTATGGCATGATTAATGATGCATCTGATGCATCAAAAGCAGTAAAGGAATTAATGTAAGCATAAAATGTGGCGCTCAGGAGTAGTTTGAGTGACAGTAGGTTCTGGAGTCAATTTGTTGTGATCAGTATCTGTTCTATTGTATTTTGTATGTCATAAAACACCCTTAGTTTTGTGAGCAGACTGCACCCACAGCCAGCTTCTCTGGCCTGCACATATCAGTACACTGCAGGCCATTAAAACCATTAATACGTATGCCCTCTCACAACAAGAAAATTTGAAAATACTAAAGGCTTTCCATAGCCACTTACCTGAAGACTTAATTCCCTGGTGCATTTTTCCAAATCTTCAAAGCTGATTGGTCCAGTACATGAGTAAAAATCACAATCAGCACTCTACAAGATAAATCAAAATCAAGATCACTGTTTGATACCGTCCTTATTCACAAGCTTCCTAGCCTTTGCACTTAAGATTATCTTTGTTGGGATAATCACAGTAAACAGCAAAACCAACTTTCGGCTAAAAACATTTATTAGCTTTTCACACTGTAATCTTCATGTAAAGACTTTCCGTTGGCCTTGAAAATATGAGACTGTTCAAAATTGCATAATTAACACACCAGACCCAAGCTTCTGCTATAATCTCAAGTTAACGGCAAGCCTTGAACTCTAGACGATACCTCTCGCTCTCAAACAGATAAGTTTCAAGTCAGTCGCCAACATCAGCACATCTACTTTTAACTTTAACCTTGCAGTGAGGACCAGGCAGACATTTGAATTCATTGACCGCTACATATCCTGGCAGCATTAGCAAGAGCCCTTGTGACAAACAGACTAAGCAGACAACAGACACAGAAAGTAGTCAAACCTTTATTGTACAAACCCAAGATAAAAATGAACATAAAAGCACAGGACTTAATCTGCCTACTTGTCAGGGCTGCACCCTGACTAATGGGACAGGATTATAATCTGAGTCGGGGTTCCAGTACCCTATTTGTCCTGCAGTTCCCTCGCTAAAAGTCCAATTTCTCTTTAAAAGGGGTCCTGCCATCCAGTTCGTAAACACAGTCTTTTCACCACCCACAGTGCCCACCACCAACTATTTACAGTATCCAAAAGGGTGGAAAGAGGAATTAAGGTCTCAAGGCCACATCCAGGATCGCTACCTTTAAGTCCATCCATAGATTTCCCCTTGTTAGAGAGTGGTCAATTATTTCCACAAGGCTACCTCCAGGATTACTGCCTAAGTCTACCTTCCTGCACTTTTGTCCAGGATTCTCAAGCCTGGAAAAGGGTCACCTCTTGGATGGGTGAAGATAAGTCAAGCTTCTTCCCTTGTTCAGCACTCAGTTCCCGGATTAATTTCTTAGTCCTTCTACAATTCTTCACGTAGGTTGTCAGCTTGTGAGTTCCTCTTGGTTAGGGTTGCATCCTTGGGCTGCTCGTATTGTAATATCAGGTTGGGTTGCCTCTTGCTTTGAGCCTGCAGGTCTGTCAGTCCCTCCTCGGCTGACCTCTGATCACTGTCACTAAAGTTGCTACAGGGTTCACTTGCAGTGGTTCAGTGGGGACAGCTCTGGACATACTTGGTCCTTTTGGTACTGCCACCAGGAAGAATGGATATGACCATGTTAGTTTTGCAAAATTCCCTCTGGTGTACCGGAGGTTTGTAGCATACATCACCACTTCCGAAGAGAGAGACACCATCTGTGTCTCTACCTTCTGAATGCCATGAAGCAAACTTTTACAATCTGGTCCTCTGGAGTGTTTGCTACACTAGTGAGGCATCTTGGCTGCTGGCAGATTCTCACCAGGTCCTGTCTCAAACTGCTGGTTACTGTCTGCCTTTATAGGACTTCGGCTGTGAGATGAAGTTCAGCAGTTTCCCAATTCCCAGCACCTACCTCAGTGTCAACTCATCTGCTCATGGCCATTTAGAACACCCACCTTGTTTGGCCTGCCTTTTTAAATGTCTCAGTTCCTGAAAGGTGATCTTGCAACTGTGGAAGCTGCCGCAAGGCACACTGTCCATTTTCTTAACAAGTGGGCAAGATGTCTCACTAACCACAATGGCTTTCTTTTTTACTCTCCCTGTCTATTCCTCCTTCAGCAATTCTTGTCTCCCTGAGTGATTAAAGACTGGGTTTATAAATTGTTTTGTTGGGGCCACAAGTATTTGGGTTTCTTCCCTCTGACAGGCAAGTGAGTTTTGAGCACCTTTTGGTGTCACTGGCATAGTACGAGCCTTTTCCACAACCAGTGCTATGGTTAATGAGCTCAATAACTGCATGGCTCTTGCACTCTATGACAGTGGTGCTTTAACGCTATTATTTAGTAACTTATTTTTTAGTATTAAAAAACATTAAGATGGTGACAAATAAATACATGCAGCACAATAAGTCATATGTGCCATCTGAAGTCATAATCAAGGAGGTAGAAAGGTTGAATCTCTCTTAGATTCTTTGATAGGAAGCATATAAAGTCAAAGAAAATCAAGTGACCCTGAAGGCAGGTGAGACGAAAAACATAACGGACAGGGTACTACTTCCAGGGCGAGAATACATTTACTTTCAAGTATAAAATTTAAACTCAAGCCCCACCAAGCAAAAGGTGAATGTAGCCAAAGAATATCCAGAGGTGAAAAATGTTGAACCGCTATATTGTGTAGCAACTGTGGAGGGGGTAGGGGCAGCTCAGCATGAATTGTTAACTATTCTCTTACCAACTGTGTCTAGCAGGTATATGCCCCACGTTGCACTGGAACTCAACGTGGGGGCATGGTCATATGGAATGCAATGCCCATCGCAACTCACACAACAGAGAGGACCCGGGGCAAATCAGCTCTAACGTCTTATCTGACAAAGAAGATATTGCCCTCATAGTTAACTCTTCAAATTAGAAAGTGAAATCTGACGCTAAAGCAAGCAATAATAAAATTGATCAATAGACCAAACTAGTAATTTCACATCAGGCAGCAAGTAGAGTGCAGGAGGATTTAAACAGTCCATTTAACATAGTCATTGGCAATGTGAATCAGCTATAGTTGATTTTAATGCCACGAAACTACAAACCTAAATAATGACATGCCAAGAGAGTTTAATGAAACAAATGATCATGCCCGTTCTAGAATCCGGCAAGCTTATTGTAAAGGCACACAAATGCCAGGCCTATTAAATTATTTGACCAAATGTTCCAGCCTTAAAATCTGTAGGGGAATCAGAGGCTGCATTAATAAAGTCACATTCTGGTTTAGAGTAAAGAAAAAGTGTCCTTTATTTGTTCTCATGTCAAATGGGCAGTAAGAACTTACTTGTGGACCTCGAGACTCAATCATTTCCAACCAAAACAACAAAGTGGTTGTGGTAGAATTGGCCTGTAGGAAACTGATAAAAAGTCTAATTTAATAGGAACTAAGAGACACCACACCTTCTCAAAATGACAAGTCTGGACTATTCGTGAAAGCTGTATGCGCCATATTTCCATCTTTGTCATTTGTTACTACTGGGAAGACTGACAACAATAGCCTGCTCTTAAAATCTTATAGAACATCAAATTGAGACCATCGAGGGATCTTCTACAGAGGGTAATCACACATAGCATGGAAACAAAGGAAAGGGCAATACAAAAGGTTGTTGACCAAGTATTTCCAATGCGGAAGCACAATAAATCCTAGATCCTCTGAAGGAGGTCGCAGATAAGTTTAATGATGTAAAGAGAGCCATTGGTAATGGCGGACATATAGAAATAGATACCAAAAATAGATAAAAAGGGAAAATTGTGAGCCTTAGTCATGCTATATTGGTAGTTTGCTCCTCACAAGCACTGGACGACTTAGGCTATCACTACCTTAGCTCTTTGCCTCCATCTCTTACGGCAATCCTGTGCTTCAGGATTGATTGCTGCTATTGGCCCTGTAGTCTTTGAGCTTGAGTAACTCCCCGATCAGGTTATACAAGGAGTGGAATCCTAACTGGTCTATGCAAGTATTATGTTAAAAGTAGCAGAGCAATGTATGAAGGGGCACCTTTTGGGAGCCGCAGACATTATGGGTGGAACAACTGGTGTAGAGTCCAGCCACCCTTACATGAGGTGTGGCAGACATTAACCTGGCGATGGCAGCCATTATGAGTGGTTGCAATGCATCGTTATGCTGGGTACGACAGCCCTGTGTTTGAATGTCTCTGAGCTCAATTGATGTTTAGACACCCGTTCAGGTTATGTAAAGCGGGGCTTTGCTACTAGTATCTGCAAGAGAATATGTTAACTTGGCAGAGCATAGTATGCAGACCACAGCACACTGTGTGGAGAAGGCCCTGCGACAAGTCTCCGGCTAACAATAGTGTAGGGTTGACCAACCTTTTCGGGGTGGAAATGTGGGAATGCATCAGTTGGTGTCTGTACCAACCTTATGTTAGGCAAAGCAAGCCCTCAAATACTACCGGCTGCCATTATTGGTAGTTGCAATAGTGCAGAAGTGGCAGCATTATTAGTGCACCCAAGGTACAGCACTGTAAGGAGTGAAACAAGTGCAGTGACACCGATGTGAATATTAGGCCCACCTCATGTTGGGTTCCAATCTTCCCACCTCTTAAAAGCCTCTTTAACAGCTGTGCTTGTCTTTAGAAGTCTGTCCTTTGAATGTCTGCCCGCCAATGGATGGCCCGCCATAACCCTACCTCTTATATACGCCACACACACCTTTCAGAATCCTCCCCGCACACCCACCAGCCAATCTGCGCATCCCTTCCCACCCAATACAGGAGCACTTAGCTCCCTTTTGCCCCCGCTACCACCAGCCCCCATGCCATCCAAAAAAGCCATAAATCAAATTAAAAAACAAAAACCCACCGTCCATACGCCATCCCCACCCTTCCAGCCACCTCCATGAACGTGATCCCGCCCTACCGTAGTCTCAGCCCTTGCCAGCGCCACACGCAAATTTTAGACCCCTTCCCCATCCCCACCAGCCAATCCGTGCATCCCTTCCCACCCAATACCGGAACCCTTAGCTCCCCCTGCCCCTTGCTTCCACCTGCCCCCCACACCATCCAAAAAATCCATAAATCAAACTAAACAACAAAAACCCACCATCCATACGCTATCGCCACCCCTCCAGCCACCTCTACAAACGTGATCTCGGCCTAACATAGTCTCAGCCCTTGCCAGTGCCATACCCACCTTTCAGACCCCTCTCCTCACCCCCACCAGCCAATCCGTGCAGCCCTTCCCACCCAGTACCGGAACCCTTATCTCCCCCTGACCCCCCCACTTCCACCAGCCCCCATGCCATCTAAACAAGCCATAAATCAAACTATCAACAAAAACCCACCTCCATTCACCATCCCCACCCCTCCAGCCACCTCCACGAATGTGATCTCGCTCTACCAAATAGGCTGAGAATATATTTCTGGTTTATAAGAAACCATTGTTGGCATTACTAACCCTTTTCTATGTTTACTATAATGGATAATATTTGATTTATAGATGAAAAAGAATGTTACCTAGATAATCTTTATTACTGTGTATTATTATGTACGAGTTAAAACCATTGCTATCCTCTATGAAACAAAAGTTTGAGACATTTCACTAAAACATACATGAAGATGTAATATATATAAATATTGGGTACACTACCTTCCGATACCCCACCCCTTCACTGTACACTTCTACTCCCGTAATTCTGCTCACCTGAGATTTGTCTCGCCTTGCCAGGCTGGAATGGCAGCATCCCATTTTTGAAGTGCTCAAAGCACTGTCTCTGCACATCCGTGCACCAGCTTGCCATGAAGCGGCATTGTGACATCATCTGGTGACATCAGAGCTCCTTTGTGACACATACTGTAGCAACCAGAAAAGTTTTTTTTATTACAGCAGACTCCTAAAGTATGGAAGTCACCTGGGGTCGTCTGTGGACTGTGGTGCGGAATGGAGTATGAGTCACACATATGCCCCAGAATTTTGCATCCATATAATGGCTAGACCACAGTCAATTGCAGTGGTATTTGCAACACAGCTTTTTAGCCTTCCCACTTGTGGGAAAGTAAAAGTAAAAGTGGAACCATTTCATTTTTTAATCTGCTTCTGTAAAAATTAAAGTTAGTAAGTAAAAGACTTCCTTTCCTTTTAGTTTTCTGCCTTTTGGCGTCTTCAGATGCCGTAAGGCAAAAACTACTGACTTTGTGGGAGGGTTTCATTACATGCCTTTTTGGCAAATTGGCAGGCTGGCCAAATACTTTTCACTCGGCAGAGGCTTAGATTGAAATGTTATCCCTTCTCTAATGCTAATAGCACTGGCAGAGGGATCCCATTTCAAAGACCTCCTTAAGGGATGCCAAATCCTTTACAAATGCTGCACGACCTTCTGACCCTCCTCTCCCCTCCATCCCTGGAGCAGTTAGCAGAGCTCTTTGTGGAAGTCAGCCATTAACTGGCTTCACACTGAGGTGCTAATGGGACAAAGAATGGGTCACAATACAATAGCTGGCCTCTAAATGGTAATGGATCAGACACCTTCAGCATGTGTGCAAACAAGCATTGGCAATGCCTAATGGCACTAGAAAAGGGATAACCTTTGATGTAGGCAAAATTGTAAAAGTGGTCTGTCAAATATTGTGGCCCCAGAGGAATTCCCCCAGAGGCCTCCTGGCAGAACCCGGCCCCAGGGGAATCCCCTGGAGTCCTCCAATGACTCATGGTCGGCCCATGAGTCATTGGCGGACCGGCCCATGACATCATAGGAGGGTCCGGCCCTTCGGGAAATTTCCCGTGCCCTCCTATGGCTAGTCCACCACTGTCTGGGGGGGAGTTTGATTTAGAATATGGGGCAATGAGACAGGTCTATCTGGATCTATTGTTCACACCTCCGGCTTTTACTAGACATTTAGTTATGAGGCACTGGTTAAGCCCCTTAACACCCACAATTGCAGAATGGAAGCGTGAAGTACATTTATTCATGAAGAACCATATTAAATTAGAAAGTAAGCGGGTGTGAGAGGAGCCGTGTTCGGAGTCCGGTGCTGAATCTACACAGCATCTTAGGCTGTCTTAGAGTACCCTTGTGCCTCGAGCCTGTGCCTTGTGGCGTGCTGTGTGAGCCACATCTATCTCATCTATCCGTATTTCTCTAGAGTGTTCTAGAGTGTTTATTGCCTTGCTTTCACTGCATGCGCATACTGTATGGCCACCTGATAATCCTGAAGCTGAGGCAGCATGGAAGAATCTAACACAAACGTACGCCATAGACCTAAAAGCTGCAAAAAAAAACCACCATGACCAAAGAATTAGCAAGGCCAAAAACAACACCAAGGAGCTCTTTGATATTCTCAAAGGACTAGATAAACCCCTGGGCAAGAATGTCTCTTTCAGTCCATCAGCTGAAGACTGCACTAGGACGCAATCCTTCTTTGCAAACAAAATCAAGGCCACCAGAGATCATATAGCAAATTCCACTCATTCCCCCCACTCTGTCCAGTGACACTTCCCCTCCGGTCCCCCTAGCGAAACCCACACACCAGCATAGGACAAACCCTGAACTACCAGATAGCACTCATTTCTCCTTTCCCGCAGTTTCCCGTATTTTCCCGCACAGAAACAGAAACCACCATTACGTCTATGAAACCTTCGCCCGACCGTGGTGACATTTTCCATTTAAAAAATCGTCATTCAAAATGCAAGCATATTCGCCCCTTTCTTCAAAAGGGTTGTCAACTGATCGTTCTGACACAACCATGTTCCTAAGACCATTAAAGAAGTCTGGGTCACCCCGATTCCCAAGAAACTGAATGCCAACCAGAAGGATCCCAGTAACCTGAGGCCCATCACTAATGTGATGTTCCTCCTGAAACTCACTGACAAAGTTGCTACACAACAATTTCAGTTGCTACTAGACATGCCCCATGACAGGCAATCTGGCTTCATGAAAGTCCACAGCAGAGAGACCGCACTTCTAGACCTTCAAATTCAAATGCTTAAATCCTGGATAGAAGGAAGGCTGGTCTACTTGTGCTGCTGCACCTCTCCACTGCCTTCGATTTACTAGACCACAATATCCTCCTAGCAAGACTTTGCAACTCTGCAAACTGCTCAGAGTCCGCTTGTCTCTAGCTGAGACGTTCCTATCCAATCGTCTCTCCAAAGTCTGCTGGGAATCAGATGAATCTCAGGCAGATGAGCTAGTGTATGTGGTCCCACAAGGCTCGTGCTTATCACTGGCTCTCTTCAATGACTACCCCTCCTGCCACTCTTCAACACCTTGGAACAGCAAGGCCTAAAATTCCCTAACTACGCGGATGACACCCAGCTATTGATGGAGATGTCCGGTGACCACCCAAGAACCATAATAGCCATTTATGACACGATAAAAAACTGGATGGACCAAAATTGGATGTGCCTCAATGGCACTAAAATAGTGCTTATGCTCGTCACCTCCAACCACAACCATGCAAAACTAGGTGCCTCTTACGAGTCCTTCCCCATAGAAGGAGTTAATATAAAAGTCATGTACAAAGTAAAAACTCTTAGTGCCTTCTTATACTCCAGCCTATCCATTAATCCTCATGTCAGTAACATTGTTAAAAACACCCACTATCAGCTCAGATTATTAAGACAGATAAGTCCGTTATCTGAAAAAAAAAGAGCAGCCCTAGGAAGGGCCGCAGTCCTCTCCCATCTAGATTTTTGTAATGCACTCCTGAACAATACCACAGCCTCCAACTTAACTAAGCTCCAGGTGGCACAGACCGAGGCAGTGAGGATCATAGGATCAATATCAAGATGATGCCACATTTCCAAAAAGAGGAGAGAACTTCATTGGTTACCAGTGGCAGTAAGAATTAAATTTAAAACCCTAAGATACGAGTATAAATGCATTCACGCCTACCTCTCTTTAGTGATAACCCCATCACAGAACTTGAGAGCTCTTAGGTCTAGCAACATGGGCCGTCTGGCTTGCCCTAGATTTAAGAAAGAACACGGGAGCAGCCGCTCATTCATCACCGTGGCCCTGTGTGCCTAGAACCTACTCTCTAAGTCAATCAGACTTGAAGACTCACTGGCGGCCTTCAAGAGAACTCTGAAAACACACGTCTTCAAATGACTCATTGGGGCCTCAGTCAGTCAGTCAGTCAGTCAGTCTGAACTGAACGATGACTAACTAACACACTGCATTCTTACCAATTGCATGCTTGGATGCCTGCGGGCTTGCCTTGTCTGCCAAATAAATAATAATATTAATAATTATTTGTATTATTATTAATAGTAGTAGA
>JAUBNV010375867.1:0-13190 GCA_032354855.1 Desmognathus mavrokoilius | reverse complement strand
CACACACACACACACACACACACATACATACACGCACACACACACACACACACACCACACACACACACACATATATACATACACGCACATCTACGCATGCACTCATACATCTACGCACGCACACATACATCCACGCACACACTCGCACGCACGCGCACACATACACACACACACACCACACACACACACACACACACACACACACACACACACACACACACACACCGGTTTTATTTAGGGATAAATGATTCCAGGGTGTAGGGTCTAGGGTCTAGGGTCTAGGGACTTACTCGACGCAGTTCTTCTTCTTGCAGCACTTCGGGTCGTGCCAATCCTGGCAGAATAGCTCCTTGCACACCGTCTCCATCGTCATTTTCCGCTCCTGGAGTGCACCCTCCTCGGTGCGCTTCCGCTTGTGAGGATGCAGCTCCGGGTCGGACGCCCGCTGCTTCCGCAAGGTCGAGTTGTACGTGCGCTGCACCTTGCCGATCTTGTCTTGAGCCGCCGCAGCTTCTTCGCCGTCCAGAATGTTGGTTATGTCCCTCAACGGGCCCAAACTCGGGCGCCTGGTTTGCAGGTAAAAGCGTGGCTCAGTGTGGAAAGCGTGCGGCCAGATGGAGGTGCATGACGCTTGCACGAGCCGGCGCTCTCGCGAACGTTTTCCATAACAACAAAAGGGACGACGGATAGGAGAAAAAACTATAAAATGAATGGAATGAACACATATTGCACGAGCGTGGCGGTGGAGTGCATGCCCAGAAAACAGACACGTGGGAGGTGCATGGCAAGCTCGGTCACCCGATGACCGTTGCACGGGGCTCCCAAGGCAAAATGTTGAACGAGGAG
This sequence comes from Desmognathus mavrokoilius, assembly GCA_032354855.1. Classification (NCBI taxonomy): domain Eukaryota; kingdom Metazoa; phylum Chordata; class Amphibia; order Caudata; family Plethodontidae; genus Desmognathus; species Desmognathus mavrokoilius. The sequence continues at coordinate 12,344 of JAUBNV010375867.1, read as the reverse complement.
ACGGAAAGGGTAAAGAAAAAAACACAAACGGTGCTATACGTGGCAGCGTATTGCACGTAATCGTGCGAAAATTTAAACGGCGGACGATGCATGGAGGCCCCGTCGCCCGTTGACCCACGCCCGTGCCGCTCGTGCATGCAAACAGCGCCCCGAGTGCAGTGCTCACCGTGCAGGGTAGTTCAGCAGTCCAGCAAAGGACCCTACGACCGTCGGCGTACAGCCAGTAGAGGTCCTACTGGCTCCCGTGAGCACGGATGGTGCTCTGCCGTTGGGCGTGTCCATGGGGCCTCGCCGGTTGCTGGCCCGCGAGTCGCCGACAGCGACGGAAGCGGCAGGCGTCTAAAGCGGCGTCGCTAGCGCCGTTATGACCGCGCTGGCACGGAAAAGGGGAGGGCCGCGTAACAGAAACGTTGTGTCTGATCGGGTCAACGACGCACGAAGGACAAGAACCTTTGCTGGTTCAACGCTGACCGCCGACGTTTCTTGGGATTCCTCATACCCGCCCGGGATTGCTTTCATTACGGGATTAAATCCAGGTCGGACTCTAGGCTCGGCCCGTCCTAGGCTGGCTCCCAGGTCGGACCAGCAAGCGTTGATATCGGCTCGCGACCCACCCCAATCCCCAAGATTTGTGGACAGCGTCCGGCGTGCACGCCACGTCGGAGATTCTGGAGATTCTCTGGCACACGCCGCGCGCGGGCTCTTTCTTGTTGCTCCGAAGCATGGCAGTTGTTTTGCTAGCAGTTTCGTCCGTTTGATTGATCGACAACTTCCGTTCCCGTTTTAGTTTCCAACATGCAGAACATCAAAGGGCCTATATACGTGGCGCACAACCTTACGTTTAGTTACCAGGCCCTCGGCGCTCGCCGCAAGCACCAGAATCCCGACGCGGTGCCGGCGGAGAGGTTTGATGCGCAGGCTGCCGACGCTTCGGCGATGGAAGAACAACTGCCCATGCATGTTTTCGTGGCACAGCCCGATTTCACGTACGACGTGGTAATCGCGGTGATTCTCGACCTTGTGGAGCTCTCCATGCTCACGGCCGAGGCCCGGGACTATGGCCACCGCCTTCTGGCCGACACGATGCCGCGTGAGGGGCAGGTAACGAACAAGTTCTTGCATGCGTGTGAGCGCATAGCGATGCACACGCATGCACACAACTAGACGCACGCACACACATGCACGCACACACATGCACGCACCCCCCCACCCATGCACCCCCCCCCCCACCACCACCCACCCACACACACACACCCACACACACCCACACACACACACGTGCACGCCGGCACACACCCGCACACATACACAAACGCAAGGCACGGACACCCACGCCCACGCCCACAACCACCCTCCCACCCCACCCATCCATCCATCCATCCATCCCCCCCCTTCCCCACACACCCACCACCACACACACACACACAAGCGCACATGCCATATGCACAGCAGCAAACAAAATCTCACAAAACTTCACACAAAACTGTACTGATGTTAGGGTTTTGGTAGGGTTTAGGGGTACAGGTCTTTTGCATGGGGCCTGAATGAGGAAGGCTGTCTTGTTACCTGCGCGTCAACATCGCCGATGTTATCACTGGTCTTGTCAATGCTTTCACGGTCGTATTGTTGTTCGTGCGTCAACATCGCCGTGATTGTCGCACATTTTGTTGTGAGATAGTACGCGATTTAAACTTGATTCTCGATCATTAATGTTTTCCACAACTATCGTATGTGCGTAAATGTCGCCGATGTTTACACTCGCCTGTCGTTAACGTGGCAGATAAAATGGCTTCGGAGATGGACTCATAAGGCCACGGAGATCTTGTCGTCTTTCGGCTTACTGGCCGACGCAGACAAGGACATACCCTCGACCATCACAGACGCGTTCGGCAAGGTAGGCATGCAGGACCTCGAAGTCCTGCTGCCTCTGACCCTCGCTGTGCACCGCCATGTGGTGCGCCTGGCGTTCGACATCAGCCCGAACTGGGCACTCTATAACAAGGAGACGCGCAGGAGCCTGTTGCCGCTCCGCGTGCTGTATGGGTACTTGAAGTTTGCCGAGGTGACCGTCCGTGCCTACGTGTCTGGAGATTCCGGTAAGAAGGAACTAACACAGCGTAAATCTCGCCGTGAGTATCACTCGAGCTGTGATTCTGTTACCGCTGTCGATCCTTTCTGTTCGGGGAACAGTGTGACAATATCGCCGCCATTGACACTTTCGCCTGCGGTCTCTTACTTTCCAGACGCCAAGTCTGCCGAATGGCTTGGCCTTCGGTATGCGGTGTACAAGGAGCTGGCGGAGAAGCGTCCGGACAAGGCCAAGGTTGTCGCAGCAGAGATCAGCAAACCGCTTGCTAAAAGGAAACATCCTATTAACGAGGAGATGGATGTCGGTGTGGGCTTCGAGGAGGTTGGGGACGTTTTTGACCCGAGCCCGTTCAGGACCAACCAAGCCCAGTACTGTAAAGGTGCGTAACCCTATGCTTCTTCGTCGATTGCTCAGCTTTTTCACCATCGAAAAAAACAGTCGTTACTTCTGGTTCACCGTCTCCTTTACTGTGTGGTTTTCGATGTAGTCGTGCGGCTGCTGGAGGATATGCTTCGGAAGAGGGTGGCGCAGGAGCAAGCGGTCAATCAGGGTGGAGACCCTCCGGCAGGTACGTGTCAGTGCTGCTGTGTAAATCACGGCGCTATTAGCGCTCGTTCTCGTAGCTTTGTTGTTTTAAACCTCGGAACTTTCAGTCGACAGCATTAAGTTCTTCCTTCCCTGATTCATCGAAACAGGTGCGTTGGCGGGGGCTGTCCAAGGGTCTGGCGACGAGAACGAAGTACCGGCTGCCAAGGGGACAACCAGCAAGGACACCAGGGGCAAGGCACAAGTGGAAGAACGGTCCCGCTCCTCTTCCTCAGGTAAACCCTGCCCTGTTCCAGTTTCAAGTCCATTGGACGATTGTTCCAACGACTCTCTCCTTGTCCCAATCGACATCATCTCACCTTTTGTATTTGTTTTTGTGTGATATACTCCGTGCAGTCGGCGTGGGTATGCTTGACAAAAGGCTGAGACTACACCAGGAGGCCCGCAAGGCCTGGGCCAAACCAACGCCCATGGATTTGGAAGGAGAGACCAGTCTGACTCCAGCAGCCAAAGAACTGGCGGGCACCCTCTCAGGTAACCGAATAATTTCTTTTCTAATGTTGTAATCATGTTGTTAATATCGGCGTGATTGACGCGCAAACTCTTCGCCTTTTTTTTTTTTCAGTGTGGATGCTAACAACGTCTCGTTTTTTCCAGATATCGGAGCTGGGGCGAGCAAGCGCGCGTGTCCTCCGCCACACGCGCTCTCCCCGCCCCGACCGACCAAGACCTCCAGGCACACAACGCACAGGTCAGAGCGTTTTGACTGGGAGCAAGTGCATGAATTCGATGGCGACCTGGGTCAGGTGGTCGACATGGAGGAGGACAGTGCCAAGCAAGTCGTGGAAGCAATGATCAACAAGTGCGCTGGGTGGACCCTGCAGCTGGAGACGGACTCTGTGATCCTGGAGATCTTCTTGAAGGTCCGTATCTGCTACTTTGACTACCGTCACTTTGATTGCCTGTCATAAGAGCGTTAACGGGAATATTTCGAGTATGAGTAAAATTACCAACATCTGTATGTGTGCTCCACCATGCAGCTTCCCGGTCACACTGTGCCGCAAGGAGTACGGGTCGCACACCTGCAGTCCTTGAAGTGGAAGGACGATTACCTGCATGCAAAGCTGGGGCGGACAGCTCCCCAGGACTTCTCGTTCGACGTCGTCCTCGATCCAGAAGGGTTCAGGTACGCCAACGTCCTGTGTATTCAGCGCCGCGGACAACGCCCCCGTTTCTGGTTCAGTTTTGTTCACCGTGCCATAGTGGATGCCCTGTTGAGCTGCGTTGTGACTCACACCCCTTCACCACGACAACCACAAAATACCCTGTACAGGTCCGAGGCCAAGAACAAGGCAGCGATCGGTACCTGGATGAATATTGATAATGGCGGATTGGTCAAGTGCGTGAACGACGACCTGGAGGACATCCGCCAGCGTGTCGGGAGCCGGTGGGTTGACAAGTACAGCACCTACGGCCAACCCCGGCCGCAGGTGTTCAACCTTCAAACTCCCGTGGGCCTCAGCAAGACCAAGGACGCCAAGGGCAAGATCGAGGCTACCATGCGCAAACAGACAGAGAGCGAGTCGGTGTACGTCCGAGACGAGCATGGCCATCCGCGTCTGATCGATGTGCCGACAAGGTATGCCGATTTATTATTACATTTGAACCGGGCGTGAACATCGCCGTGATCAACGCTCTGCATGGTCAATTTAATCGTGCCTTTACATTCTGGTTAGGGCCCAGCGACAATATCGCCGACATTGACGCAATTCCATACATAAAGTTTTGTTGGCACCGACACGCTCATTTCTCCGATTAATTGTCACCGTGCAGACTTGTGACACCGGCGGACAAGTATGAGGGCGGCATTTACGTGGTGAGAGACAATGGGATCAACTGGACGCACGTGAACAACATCTACCTGATGCTGAAAAACCACCCGCTCCCTTTGGGCGGCGTGAAGTCCTTCATCTTCCTGCTGGACCCGAACACCCCGTCTGAGCGCCACCCAGGCACCAAGATGTCAGCTGATGAGTTCGGGGACCTTTACGCAGCGGCCGCGTTGGAAGGGAGGGAGGCCGTCATCGCCCTGTTCGAGAAGTACAAGGTCGTCGTCATCGGCGGCAACCACGGCTACTACGGCAGGGAGAAGCTCTGGAAAACCACCTGCCCGTCAGACGTGGAGTGGTCGTACTTCGAGCAGCACTACGCCAACGTCTACTACATGCGCGGCTACATCATTGTCGGCGTCGACCTGCAACGGGCAAAACAGGTGAGGTGTCACATCTCCTTTCACGTCTGTCATTGCCACTGACATTTAAATATACCATAGTGTGACAACATCGCCGCGAGCGTCGCTGACAGTGTCCTCTCGCAACCGTTATTATCAGATGGCCGTCGAGCACAACCTGTCGTTGGAGACGGCCATGACCGAGAGGGAGCTGATGAAGGTCGCGCGGGCAAACTACATCGAGGCGACCGGCGGCCCGGGCGTATTGGAGGCAGACCGCAGGGCCTTGATGCGCAAGACCGCCCCAACGAGAGAGAAGATCAGCGAGGCGGTCAAAGACGCCCTTGAGGCTGCATGGCAATCGACAAAGAACAGGACCGACATGGTGACAATCGCTTGCTGGCCCCAGGAGGCGTGGGACACATTCGCCGACTACTTGGAACTTTACAAGTGCGTGGCTCGTCATAACCCCTGCAAATACCCGCGTGCACACTGGATGTTTTGTTTGACGACATCGACGAGCTTGTATCCCCTACAGACCAGTGTCAAACTCGCCGTGATTGACGCATTTCATTACCCACCAGGGAAGGTTGCACGACCAAGGTGCAGGGCTGGGAGATGGCTGGTAGAAACATCAGCCAGTTTCCATACAAGAGCGACCGGTGGGGCGACCAGGTAGGCCCGCTCGTCTTTGACCACACATTCATCAATTTACATTCGCTTTCAAGTTGTATTGGACAGCCTTGCGGTGCCCACACAGTGCTTTTAACGCCGATATTGACGGACCCCCCACCAACCACCCTTGTCAACATGCTTCACACGCAGATCATTATCAGGCTCGTCAAGGCGGCTGTGGCCGGGCGCCTGTTCATTGGGCCGGGTTCGAAGGAGTTTCGCAAAAGCGTCGATGACGAGAAGAATTTCGAGAAGGGCATGCACTTCTTCTGCAACCTGGTGTGCCACGCGGAACCCCCGAACGGCGTGGTAGACCTCACGGCAATCAAGGCCGACCGCGACGTCAACGAGTGGGTGCAGCCCAACAGGAGCCTGATCGCCAAGGTCGGCAGATGGATGTACGAGGGCAAGCAGGAGAAGGAGGGAGGCCCCAAGAAGTCGGACCTGGAGAAGCAGAAGGGTGGCAAGAGGAAGGTGTGTTCTAGGTATCCAACTTCTCGAGTTTTCAATCTCTCCTTATAGCCTGTAGTATTCTGTCAGCGTCGTTGGCGGCGTTATTAACACACGCTCCTCTTATCTTCTGTGTAGCCATTTCACGTAAATCAGGTCCAGGGGACCTGGAAGTCCTGCCACCGCGAGGAGAAGTACATGAGGTTCGATGGGGACCCTGACAGGGTTCGCGCTTCCACGGCCGAGATCGACCGTGCCAAGACTGAGTTCTTCCATAAGATCTGGAGGGAGCTTGGGCTGGCGGCGAGTTACCACCGCTTCATGTATGAGGACGAGGAACCGGGGGTGGACGCGTGGGGCCAGGCCAAGGACGCGGCAGAGGACATGGACATGGCAGAGGCAGAGGCGGTGGAGGAGGAGGGCGAGCAGCATGTTGAGCGTCATCCCGTGTTTATGCAGTGGACGGTCGGCGGGGGTGAGCCTTTTCCCGAGAAACATTTTCACCCAGACCTGATCATTGCAGACGCCGTGTACGGGCCGCCTGGCGAGGACACCGGGATCAAGTACGGTGGCCCGGACAGCGAGTCTGCCAAGGCATGGGGTGAGGAGGAGTTCGAGGCGGTGATCAAGGTGCGTCTCAATTTCACGACCTTTACAACAGATCGCCCTTGCATGGTGTCAAAATTGTATTATTTTCACATTACAGTTCGTGACGGACCTTGCTGTGCCTGCCTCCTTGCAGTGGGCTGACAGGCACCACAACCGCGCGGTGCTGGCCTTCTTTCCCGGCACCCTGCAGCAGCAGTACTTGCTGCTGAAGGTGGCGAAGGATATGGGGTTCGATGGCCATCTGCGACTGACCTGGATCAAGAGTAAGTATGGGCTTTGCGTTGTTCACGCCGATATTGTCACACATGCCTTTAAGAATTGCAATGCCTGCCTACATTTGCACGCTGCGACGATATCGCCGATTTTGACGCACAGACGCTTGAATGCAGGTGACGGCCGCGGCAAACTGGGCTACCGTGTTGCCCACACAACCGAGCCCATCGACGTCTTCTGGCGCACGGGCCTGCAGAACCGTAGCCAGAACTTCCCCCACGACCTCCAGGTCGGCTGCCACCGCCACACCGACTCCATCATCTGCCCCCCCGTGGGGCGCAAGTACACCAACGTGGCCGGCACCTCCAACAAGCACCAGAAGCCGGTCAGGGTGATGGCCGAGCTGGTGCACCGCTACTGCCGGAACACCGGCACAGTGTGGGACTTGACTTGCGGGTCTGGCACAACGGCAATGGTGTCGCTGTTGGGTGGCAGGTTTGAGACGCGGAGGTACTTCCTTTCTGACAAGGAGGCTGCCCAGGTGACCCTGGCCGAGCGCCGGTACGACAACGGCGCTGGCGACCCGGTGGACACCTATGCCACGCTTGCCCTGCCGCCATTCGCGTTTGGGCTGGAGGAGGAACTGACGGCTGCCATCCAGAGGCGCCAGGTAACGGTCGTAGTGTTTGTGTGATTGACTGTACATGTTTGTGTGAATGACAGTACATTGCATCGCGCATAAACACTTTCATGCTGTCGTTTCAAACGTACGGTTTGGCTGTCTTTTTGTCCAGCCGCAGGGCGGTGGCCCCGACGCAATGGACGATGACGAGGGCGACGACGACGAGGTGCGCGCAATGAACTGGTTAGGATTCGTTCACACTGCGTTACTGCAGCCGCGAGCAACGCTACTTTGGAGACTTACTGGGACCTGGCACCCTTGCGTGCAGGATGCTGGTGGAAGGGTCGATCTGGTTGGTGGGCGACACGAGGAGGTGATCAGATTTCATTCCCAGCGCAACTTAGACATCAAATTCGGTGTAGACCAAATCTTCACAAGGTTCAGCACACTGGCACTGGTGCCGGGGACTCCAGAGGTAGATTTGAGGAAGGGATGCTGTGTGTGTTTGCAACGAGTAAGCCTAGCCAGTTGTCAGCACGCCTGCCTACATGTGACTTGAATTTATTTGCTCGTATCTGTGTTTTTTTGCAGAGGGAAGGACCACGGGCCGCTCGCACCGCCCCCCCCGGGGGTGGCGAGGGAGGCAAGGGTGGCGAGGGAGGCAAGGGAGGCGAGGGCGACGTGTCGCCAGAGGTAAGAACATGTGCAGTCGAATGGAGCAGTCATGTCTGTTTGTAGTGTATAACAGCTCTTGGGGGCTGGCTTTCCTTACACCTGATGTCCTCGTCGTCCACAGGAGAATGGCGAGCGTGGCGGGGGTGGCGAGGGAAGCAAGGGTGGCGAGGGAGGCAAGGATGGCAAGGGCGACGAGTCGCCAGAGGTAAGAACATGCGCGGTCGATTGAATTGTTGTCTTATACCCTTGTTTTCCGTCAATAACGGCGCGGTTAACGCTATATACTTGGCCCTCACTTTCTTCGCCTGATGTGTATGCCTATGTTGTAGGTGTTGGAGGCTGATGTAACCCCTACTAAAAAGACAACCGGGGCCGAAGGCGCGACGAATGGTGCTGACATGGCCAGGCAGGTACGTCTATTCCCTTGACAGCATCCACACTGTCAATATCGCCGTAACCAACGCTGGTACCTGATGTAAATCAGGTGTCCATTCCCATTCTCTGGTAACACCCACACCGTCATCATCGCCGTAACCAACGCTGGTACTTGATACAGATCCTGGTTCTTGTGCATGCGTTTACAGATGCCGCCGTTTGTGCATGTCCTCCCATCGCCGCAGGGGCAGGAGGTGAACGGCACGGACAAAGAGGTAATTCCGAATCAGGTCAGACGGTTCCTGTTCTTGTTTGCCTGCGGGAATCTTGGTAGCCTGTCTTGGCCAAGTACGCATTCCCAAAAAATAGACCTCAATTGAACCGTGTTCCACTCGTTCTAAACAGGGTGACGTTGTGCTGGACACCCAGGCTCCTGGCGGCAGCCACGCGCGGCAGCCACGCGTGCCTGGGCTACGTGCGCCGCCCGATTCCCGGGTGCCTGTGGATGTTACTCCGTCGCCTCCCTCGCAGGCTGATGTCAACACACAGGAACCCGTAGACACACCCCAGGCACTGCCTCGGGGCGCGGTGCTTCCCATGTGGGATGTCAAGGTTCACGGAGACTTTCCAGTCAACATCTGCAAGGGCTGCAATGGGAAATTCACCAAAAAGTCCAAGGTGGGGATCTGCCCCGGCTGCCAAAAGCTGGTGCACAACAACAAGTACAACCCCACATGCGTCAAGATGGACTTCCAGACCGAGAAGTACGGCTGTGTCGAGTGTGTCGATAACAATTTGATCAAATAAAGAGCGGTAGTCACGCCGCTATTGTCACACCCGCCCTTGAACAGCAACTTTGTTTTTCTCTTATGCAACGCCCATTGAATCTGTTTTCATTTCACACGCTTTTTTAACAAACTGCCTTTGAGCCGTTTGTTCTGGTTTGGCTGATTGTTGTTGCTGCGTTTGCTACCTACGTAGTTCTGCGTTAGGCACGGGCCTGTGTTTTTTAGGCAGTTACTTTCAGTGTTTTCTTTTGTTTTCAAATAAGCACTTGTTTGTTTTTTGTCGCCGAACCCTTTGCTTGCTGGCGTGTGCCATTATACTGTTCACTCTGGATATCACCGGTCAAGGCTGTCCTTGTTGTAAATTAGTTGTCACCCACGTCTGTCTCACCCGTGCGCGTTAGTTCGGCTCACAAAAGGACTTGGTCGCACCGCGGCTTACACCCACAAACAGCTGTGGTAATGTAAAATAATGTGTGGCCTACTTAACTCACTACCTGCTGACCGGTCAAGGCTGTCCTTGTTGTATACAAGGCACGACAGTCGATTGCGACTGACCCAAACACGGCTGTGGTGATGTAAAACTATTTGTGGCGTATTTAACGCCGTAACCTACGCTCAACAACTCCGAGAACTTGGGCCAAGCACGCCACAGAATAACACCAAATAGAGCTTTAACACCTGAAATGAGCCGCTTTTGACGCCTTGAGCTTGCAAACTATGAGTTCAAACCCCAGTTTGGCGTTCAGTTGGGTACATAACGACCCGAAATGACCCTTTGCACCGCACCCCAAAAAAACTGAACCACCCGACAAAAACTGATTTCAACGAATTCCTTGTTGTTATCGCCTGACCCCCGGGACGTCCAGTTTGGTGTACTCGAAGACGGGTGGCACAACGTAGCTAGAGGGTCGACCGGTTCCCCTTACTGTTACCGGGCTCACATCGGTCACGAGCACGGTCGGCCGGTTGCGCGTAACACGGGGCACGCCTTGGTGCTGACTGACCTTCACGCTTCAAACCCCTTTGGTGACGTGATCGACGAGCACGGGCTCACCCATCGCACGGTTTTCGACGCGCCGGTCGAAGCAGCCACCGAACGAGGAGCCAGAGCGTTAGCTGAGAACGTAGGCATCCCGGTTAGGCACCTGCGGAGCTACCAGGAGACGTCGGTGGTACACCACGCCACCATTGTGATAGAGCAGACGTAGCAGCGCGAGCATGACAGCCACCGGGACGCCCCTTTCGCCGACCGCCTGAACCGCTGTGGAATCTTGGCCGATTACCCGCTTTACTACGTTACGTCCGAGTTTCTTAACGAGGAGTACACCCACAGGTTCTACCCCTCTAGCGTCCCGCATCGGCGGCGCAGCTGCTACCGCGACCCGACGCTCTGCATCTGCTGCTTCCGCCGCAACATTATCGCTCGCCACGCCACCGAGGCCGAACTGATCCACAGGGGAGAACGGCAGGCGACGCTGTACGATAACCTAGACCTGCGGGTGCAAGGGACGTGCAACCCCGCTACCTTTGAGTTCCTGTGGTGCCCTCCCTTTCGCCGCCTCAACCTAGAGAGCTCCGCAGGTGGCGACTACGACCCCCCGATCTCAGACGCGGAGATTGCAGCAGCGAACGCGGCGATGATGCCGAAGGAGGAGGAGGAGGTCCACCCCGCGGGAGGCGCTAGCGGGTCAGCCTAGAGGAGGTCCCCTGTACCAAAGAGGTAGCACCCTTGGACCATGGTCACCTCTAGCAAGACATAGAGGAAGCACCCTTGGACCCTGGTCACCTCTCGCAAGACATAGAGGAAGCACCCTTGGACCGTGGTCACCTCTCAGCCCTAGATTGCCCTCGGAGCCGCTGTTTCATCCCTGCACTGGAGTTGTGTCGATTCAGTTGGAGCTAGGGTTTCAGAGTTCGTCTCGGAGACAGCATCCTGCGTGCCGCCAAGATCCACGTGTCTCCCAGCCGCAAACCCTAGCAGCCGCGTCGAGTTCAGCGGCCTTTTTCAACATGGCGGGCGCAACATGCCTCGCCCTCTGTAACAATGGCTTCTGAATCGGAATTGGCCCGCACTCTCCAGCACAACTTAGATTCAGTCGACTTGACCGCTCTAGGGCTGCAGCAGCAGTCGGAAGACCCGTTAGAGCTTTCGTTCTCCTGGCATTCCCGGCGCAAACAGGCCGAGGACCCGGTTGACGAGCAAACCGAGATCACTAGTGAGCTAGTAGTAGTAGCAGACCCAGCAGCAGCCCTGGATCCTCCCAAAAGCCCTAGGCAACGGATCCCATGGCCAGCTCATCGGGAGGACCAGGGAGCCCAGCAGGAAGCGAGGGACACGTCGCCGGTCACTGGGGACCCTGGGCGATCGTCCCAACTGCCCCAGCAGCCGGGGGCCAACAACCCGGCTCCCATGGAGGGGGTGAACACAACCAACCCTTCAGCCCAGATGGAACCCCCCAATCCTACGAGCTCGTCGCGCAGGCGATCCCACAAGGTGGGCAGCCAGTCGCGGAAGCAGCGCGTGCGTCTCTCCTCTACGCCGCTGCCCAGGCAGCCCGCCTTGCAGAGCTGGAGCGAATTCTGGGAGGAGTGCAATCAGCGTACCCCCAGATTTTCGTTCACCCCCCAGTCCACGTTTTCGGACATGCGCGCCCAGCTTTCGACGTGCAACAACAGGGCGTGCCTGCTGCTGCTGAACAGATGGCAGCGCTCGGAAACGGAGGTCGAGGGCCTGCAGCGTCGGTTGGCACAGGAGAGACCCCGGTTCCGCCAGCTGGAATGCCAGCTGCGGGAGGAGCAGAGTCGTCGTCGGGCAGCCGAGAGGGACTGCACCAGGCTGCGCGAGGAACGCGATCGGTTGCGGGCGGACATGGAGGTCACCAAGGAGCTCCTCAAGGAGTACCGGCGTCAGGTGCAGGAGGGACGTCAGGACCGCCACCGAACCGGCCGCCTGGCGGACCAGGCTTTGGAGGACTGCCCGGCGATGACGGACCGGGCCCGCACGGGGGCGGGGGGCCGTTCGGCGGTGGGCAGCATGCCGCGCGACTAGGTGAGGAGGGGCATCGTCGGGAC
>JAUBNV010364802.1:0-13248 GCA_032354855.1 Desmognathus mavrokoilius | reverse complement strand
GGAGGGCTACTTGTAAAAAACGGTCAGCAGTTAAAGGGTTAAGCAGCCACAGTGAGCAAATCTACTGCAGTTTTCCCTGTGGTTCTTTCTGAATTTTCTGGGTGCCTACACCAGCATGCCTAACCCCCAGGCCGCTGACTTCAAACAAGTGCTCCCTAAAGCCCACCACATTAATGATCTCCTACACCCTGGACCTTTGCAGCATGGTGTTTTTACATGTGTGTGCCACACAAAGATAAGACCACCTCACTGTAAAATATGTTTCAAGCTGAAGATCAAGTGCACAGCTTACCTCTGCAGGAGAATTTACCACTGCCAGCTTGTATCCATACAGCATGGAAGACCCAAAGGAGGACAGAAGAGCCACAGCCAGAAGCAGAAAGGTGAGATGCTGTCAAAAAAGATATGGACAATACAGAAGAACATGGTAATTAAAATACAGAAGAACATGGCTGTTATTCTTCCCCTCTGGCCAATCCGAATGCAGTAACTCATTATACATTCAACATTCTTTCACTAGGATAGCAGCAAATGCTTTCTGGGGAAGGAATAAAAACAGTGACAGTACCATCTTTGAAACCACCTTGACTTTTCACTTCCTAACAATGAGAAAGGAGAGACACAGCCAAAGGAACAGCTCAGCCAGAAATGGAGAAAACTAAGCTCTTCATCACTGGCCTTCTGCACCTCTGTGAAGCGCCTCCCTCAGTCAATCACACACACCATTTGTTATCCTTTACAAAAGAGTGGTTGAGTTGGCAGAGGAGGGTGTACACAACTTTGTAAATCAGTGCTATAACAAACCACAACATGTCTTTAGTTGTAAAGGCATTGTGACATTTGTTAAGAAGCCTTACGCCCCTTAACTTCAGCTCTGTATAATAACTCTGGACAGTCAAATATCTATATAAAAACTGCCTCTGTTCCTAATGGGGCAGGTTGGGGCGGGGATTGGTCTTAGCCCAGCCTGCCCACGTTTGGCCTAAGCCCTGCCCCTGGTTTATAGATTTAGAAGCCGGGTGGGATATCAGCATTAGACATGCCCCCACATCCCAAGTTAGACATGTAGGATGTGGCTTGGACTGAACCCCTTCCCCATGTGTCCAGCAGGAACAACCAAGAAGCAAGGACAGCATGGCCAGTGAGAGGCAAGTGGCCTATGCTGGAGCAGTTGGGGAGCCTGGGGGAGGAGAGGGGTGCATGCAGGGAGGAGGGAAGGGGAGGAGGAGTGCATGCAGGGAGGATGGAAATGGAGGGAGAGATGTGCTGGATGGAGGAGGGAACTGTTCTGTTACTTCTTTTGTAAAGCATGCTGACACCCCTGGGTATCCATCCTGGTGCTGGTGGGGAATAACAGCATTACACTAAAGATACAGAATCTAAGAAAAAGCTAATTTTAACAGGTCGGTGTTCAATTCTTTTCTGAGGGAAAGATGATTCTCAATTAAATGTCGATAAGGAGGGAGTGAGTTTCATAGTGAAGGGCCTGCCACTGAGAAATCTCAGTCACCCAGTGTTTACTTCTTGACCTGAGGCATTGGCATAAGAATAGAACCGGCAGCCATGGGAGTAGATGAGTGGCTAGAGGCCTAACACAGGCATTGAAAAGAAGGAGAGATAGCTGAGCCTTGTGAAACCCCACAAGAGAGGTGGGGGTGGCGCAGATTTAAAAGAAGAGATAGAGAGTGTCTGCTGACTCTCAGACAGAAAAGACCTGAACCAGGCATGGCTTGTACCACCAGCTCCTGCCTCAACCAAGCACTGGCACGGGATGTCATGGTCAACAGTGTCAAATGCTACTAAAAGATCCAGCAGGGTTCAACAACCCCACTCCGCCCTAGTCAGCCATCATGGCAAGGTCATCAATGACATACACCAAGACTGATTCAGTGCTCATAGAAGGGTAGAAACCTGACTGAAAAGGAACAAGTAAATGTGTGCCCTCCAAGTGAGACCACAGTTGAGGGGTGACTATGGCCTCAAGGACTTTCATATGAAATAAGAGAAGTGAAATAGGGTGAAAGTTTGCAGCTACAGAAGGATCAAGAGAGGGTTTTTTAAGAGGAGACACAAGGGTGTGTTTGAGAATTGAAGGGACAGTGCTAGAACTCAGAGAAAAATTAAGGGCTCGGACCATAAAACAGACCATTTAACAGACATTTTTTGGCAAAAATCAATACTACCTGCCATTATGTTTTTTTGCTTTTATGGTTCCAGCACACCCCACTTCCCTGTCCACTTTTCTGAGGAAAAGTGGATGGGGAGTTGGGGTGTGCTGCAGAGAAGAGGTTTGTTTCTGGGGGGAGGAGAGGTGCGCTGCAGGGAGGTGAGGTACATGGCAGGAGAGGTGTGTTGCTAGGAGAAATGGTGAGGAGGGGTCAACTGAAAGGAGCAGGAGATTGCCCAAAAATGACCAGGGTCTGTCTCATGCAGTCATGTAGGGGTTGAACATTCAGATTAGTAATTAACTAAACGTTGCAGAGTTCTATAGAAGCTTTTGCTGCATGTCTCTATTTCAGCTCTTAAGTATGTCTTCTTTGCATAGATATCACTGTTCTTAGCTGTATCACCACATTTGGTTCATCACTTAGTGCATGATAGAGCAGTGCATTCTGAGTTGCAAGTCTGCTAGACTGCTCCATAGTTCAAGCAATATGGGAACACTGTCAGCAGCCGTGACGCACTCTCATGCAGCTCTTGCCATATTGCTTGAATTACAGAGCAGTTGAGCAGACTTGCAATTCAGAATAAAACAGACATGCAGCATTGCTCTAGCAAGAGGGGTTCCTACAGCAGTCCGGGGTTGCTGACAGAAGCTCACCCGTATGCTTGAGGTCCCTGCCCCGAGTGTGCAAACATTTCACCAAAGATGAGGAAGTTGCCACACACATGGCTAGTACTAAGTGAAGGTATGTGAGTGTGCATGAGTGAGACAATACGGGAAGCGCAGGTACAATAGTTATTCCTCTGTATGTATATATACATATATATAAATATATCAAATAGCAAAAACCTTCAGTTTATACAGTGCAGAGAAGTTTGTACAGTTAATGCACCAAAAGCCAGGAAATAAGATTTCACAAATATACCATATTATTACTCTAACCTAAGCAAACATCACTTACACCACACCTCCATTTATCTGCACCTCTATAACCGGAGAGGTATGGTATAAGTGAGTGCTATTTTAGAGTAATGGAGTTTAAATTAACAGAGTAATATAGGTTAGAGTAATAATAATACGGTACATTTGAGAAATCTTATTTCCTGGCTTTTGGTGCGTTAACTGTACTCACTTATATGCACTGTATAAACTGAAGGTTTTTGCTATTTGAATTTCCTGGGTTTTGCTTTTGCATGTAATGTAATAGGATGGTGATAGGTGTTTTGGTGGGGAGGTGCCGCACCTATCACCATCCCATTGGGGAAGGTGCTGCTACATGGCACCTCCCCAATGGGATGTTGATAGCAGTGTTTTGGCAGTGAGGTGCTGCTCCACAGCACCTCCCCCTAATGGGATGGTCATAGTATTTTGGCAGTGATGTGCCGCTCTGCAGCACCCTCCCCTAATAGGATGGTGATAGGTGTTTTGGTGGCGAGGTGCTGCTCCATGGCACCTCCCCCAATACATTGGTGATAGGTGCTTTGGGGGGGAACATGCCATGGAGAGGCGCCCCCCTCAATGGGATACTGATAGTTGTTTGGGCAGTGAGGTGCCACAATATTAGAAGTGCCTGACCTTGCCATAGCAATGCCAGTCCCTACTTTCTTAAATTACTTTTTTAGTCATTTAATCATTCAATTCATTATTTAATTTTAATTTTACATTTTTATAAACTAATTTTATTTATTGTTTAATTATGGTTTAATTTTTTTATTATAATTCTAATAATTATGTGCATTTATTTTTATTATTAAGTAATTGTTTAATTATTTTACTTTTTAAGTAGGTATTTGTTAATTATTTAATATAATTTTAATTATGTCCATTTAATTTTATTTGCATCTAATTAAATTTAAAAAATATTTAATTGATTACATATGTCATTATTTAATTTCAGTTAGAAATTATAATTAGAGTTTGTTTATCATTAAGTAGCTATTGCTTAATTATTTAATTAACTATTTTAATTTGATTTACATTTCAATTCATGTTAATCAAATTGTAAGTACTTTTATTATTTAATTAAAAATTATTATAATATTTAAAATTAATTTTAAATTATTAAAAACTTACATTTTTATCAATTTTAATTTAGCTTTAAAATGAGTTGTTCCCTAAGTTTCTAGCTGCTGTAGAAGCTGAAATAAAATTGCTTCTATGCATCCAAATAATTGAATTTATCTCGGCTTCTAGAGAAGCTAGAGATTCAGGGGATGGCTCATTTTAAAGCTAAAAGTCTCAGCAAGACAGTGGCACAAGATGTGCCAGTGCTGCGCAATTTGCGCCGGCAGCGCAAATTGCCACAAACAAAATGGCTGACAGACACACTTTCTTCGCAGTCAAAAGAATGATTGGAATGTCATTGGAATTCAAAGATTGTATATGAAGAATGTGACTGGCACTGGTTTAAGGGTAAAACTCACCTAGAACCACTGAACGGATTTTTTGAAAAGCACGTGAATGATCCATGCTATTTCGAAGCACCAAAAATTGTGCAAAAATCCGTTCAGTGGTTTAGGCTGTGCGTGCGGGCAAAAATGGGGCAATTTCCCTATAGGAAATTCCCATTTTAAATGCCCCAAACACCCTGATTTTTCCATGGTAAATAACTTAAGAACCATAAATGCTATCTTTTTGAAATTTGTCATGTACATTTATGTGGGATCCACCAAATTGCTTGCAAAATTTCAGTACAGCAGCATTTAAGGTTCAAAAGTTATAGGGAATGGCATTTCAGGAATGTGAATGGGTGATAAACTCACATATATAAGTCTACTATCGTAGCCTTAGAATATATATTTCATAGGTATCCCTATACACAGGATCTCAAAGACTCTGTAATCGTGTATATATGCCCACATAAGCTGTACCATATTCCTTTTATATGAATAATACTTTCCTGTGACCATTTTTCTATAACACCAATAAAACTACATGTACCAGACAGAGTAGTATTTTCCAACTGGTTGTGGCATGAGTTATTGCGCCTGTATTCTTATGGGTAATGTAACCAGAGGAACCTATATCCCTTAGTCATCTGCTAATATCTGTAAATGTTCTCATAATTGGGTACCAAACCCACAATTCCCCCGATACACCATGGGCTACTTTTATAGGGTGGTTTTGGGGCAGATGAGACAATACTCAGCAGTGTATTTATAGAACGGGTTTAGGAGAGGGGGCTTCCTCTCACCCCCAAGATGTGAAATGAACTTTTATTCTGCGTTGGTGGCCAGCGGTCTTTAAAACATGCAAATAAAATCACTAAACAAAAAAAACGTTTGTCACTGTGTCAGGTTAATAACAGATTTCTGACCAGAAAAATGAAAAACAATATTAATAAAAAAAATGCATATTTGTTGGGGAAACTTTTTTTTGAGTATTTGTTGGGAAATCTTCCCATAGACCCCCAAAGATTCAGAGTTCAAAACTCTGAGGATACTAAAAAGAATTTTCAGGGGAAGAGGCACAGTTGGACAACTCATTTGATCTGCAGCTCTAGATGCGTTTGGGCTGGAATAGCATGCAGCACTGGTTTCACCAGTAGTATTTGCTACAGTAGGACCCCCAGGCTAGAGGCCAGAAGTGGCAGTCTATTGACGTTAGTGCATGGAGGTTGACATAGCCCACATTGAATGACTGTTACAGGCTGGTATGCTAACCAGTGGTTTAAGTGGGCTGGGTTTTCCTGGTTGGTAGACCCAGCAAGATTATAAACAGCCTCTAGGATGAGTGAAAGCTAGGTCTGCCATAATCTGCTCTGCCAGCTGACATTTTTTTGATTTTATATTTTTTTAACGGTTCAAGTGTTAACAAAACAAACTGTACTATCACAGGTAGTAGATAGAATAGCACTTTGATTTTACATGCAATGGAATGTAAAATCAAAATGCTACTAGAACTACATAAAAATAACATTATTTAGGCATTTGGAGAGGCTACCCACAAGTCCACATGTCACACTGTGATCTATGTACTTGTGGCTCACAGACCAAATGCCTAAATAAGAGTATTATATTTATAGTAGCTATAATAGCACTTTGATTTTTTTTGCTGTTTCCAATAAATACTCTTAACCACGCCCAATAGGCCACGCCCGTTCCATAGACCCGGCACCATTCCATTCCCACTTAAAGCACTGATGCCAACCCAAACAGATAGGAAAGTAAAGTAGTGTAGGATCAGCTGACAGCAACTAATTCTCAACCAAGCACTGAAGGCGTTGTTGCTGAAGTGCTAAATTTGCAGGTGACTAAATGTCATCTGCCCGTTGGCCCCATAGGGCCAAGAATCCTGGAAGGGAGGAGGCTGGAGGCCTCGGGGACCCCCATAGTTGGCACCCCTGACCCCTGCTATAGATTAAATAAAAAATCTATAAAATTAGAAAAGGCTGTTCTCCAGCAAACTGGCCCCCAGTATAATTTGTAGCACCAGCCCGCCAGGGAACTCCCTAGTTATCCACAGGGCCAGTCCAGACCTGCATGTTGGCAGCAGCAGGGTGAAGTAATCCCCCTGCATTACCACATGCATGGGTGTCTGCAGGAAGGGACAAGGGGGGGCAACTTCCCCCCTCCCTGCTCCCAGGTTCTGCTTGTAAAATTTATAGTTTGGCCTGATTAACATTCATTTTGTCAAACTTTTCTTAGTTTTGCCCCCTGGATAAATTCCTGTGGACGCCCATGACCACATGCTAAAGAGGATGCAGCCCACCCTCTAAAAAGAACAAGGTGCTGAGTGCACCCCAGTTCACCCTTACTTGACCCCTGGATAGGAAGCATATAATTCAGATAAAAGGGTACATATTTACATCTTGATAACCCTCTCCCCCAGGCACTATGTGGGCATGCCCATCAGACAAGGGTACACAGTGCTTACAGACAGTCCTGCATCAGACAGAATCCCCCAGACACAATAGTCATAATTAACATGTTCTTCCAGTAATCCACATATTTGTTTCATGCTGTGGTGGTCCATTTCCAGCACTACTGCACACGGATTGTTGTTGCCCATCAGACACTCTGTGGCTTTTTGCATTCTTTGTTTCAGGGCGATTGTTGCTGGTTTACAGCATTTTAGTAACAAGCAGCCTCATTATGAGCCATGCGTATGAAAATACATATAGTCCGCAATGTGGACTTTATGCATAGGCAAAATTATTTAGTAGCCGGTCTTGATAACATGCATGCATAGACCGACATGCAAAAATAATGTGTAATCTCCACCTGTGTGTTATTTTTTTGCGTGCCAACATTAAAAAGAATGTCCGGCATGCAAAAATCATGCTTAAAGGATGCAAAAAGACCAGAAATCCGTCTGGAAACAAGACACATGGCAAAAAACACAGAGGAAACCACCAGTGGCACCCAAGTACCATCCCAGGTACCACAAAGTCGATACCAGTGACCCTCTGCTCATTGCCCCCCTGACTCCTGGGTCCTCCCTTCCCAGCCTTGTGGCCCCCTGCTGACCCCTGGGACCACTTTGCCCACTCCTGTGGCCCCCTGCTGACCAGTGCTGACCCCTGGGACTGCTTTGCCCACCTTTGTGGCCCCCAGCTGACCAGTGTAGACCCCTGGGACTGCTTTGCCCACACTTGTTGCCCCCAGCTAACCAGGGCTGACCCCTGGGACCACTGTATAAAGACCTGAGGCCCCTGCACCATACTTCTCCCTGCACATGACAGCACAGGGCACAGACATGTCCACTGAGCGAGAGAGAGCAAACTATCTCAGGACAACCCATAAGAAGGTGGGAAGACCAAAGAAAAAAGAAGTCTGCATTTGACACCACCGATCTGTCTATGATGGTGGAAGGGCTCATCAAGAACAGAGGTCCTCTTTGGAAAAAAAGAGGGGAAAATGGCCCTAGGCATCAACAACAGTTTATCAGATGACATTGCCGTGCAGGTGTCAGCTGTTGGCACCACCCTGTGGACAGTCACAGACCTGAAGAAGAGGTGGCAGTACTTCAAGGTCATTAGACATCCGAGTCCGCTGTATCAACCTGTGCAGTTCATATGCCTGGTACCCTACGCCACAACCCCCTACCCCCCGCACCTTCCACAGTACCCCTCTCGTATTGATAACACTGTTGGTCAATCTTTTGTTGGCATGTGCACAGCAAATGTGGGCATTATGCATTAAACTTGAGCACTAACCACCATTCCATACATTCAATCTTCCAGGTCCATGTCAGGAAGCCGATGGGTCAGCACAAAAAGGCTACCATGACCACTGGAGGGACAGTGCCAGCTCTCAATCTGAAAGTGTTTGAGGAAGGATGCAGATGCAACATGGACAAAACATCCCTCAAAGGAGTTGGCAGCACCGACTACAAGACACACCCTGACGTTGATGAGTCAGGTGAAACAAATGGCCATACCATACAACCCATTGCAAGGTTTCAGTCAGGGCAACTTGCTAGGGGTGCCTGTCTACAGGGGGATGCCTGGCCCCAAAGGTGCGTGTCCTGACAACCAGAATTGAAAGGATAGAACAGTCCATTGTAGATACTGGAGGTCACTGCATAGATCAGCTTACAAAGGGACTGTTCAGCCCACCACTACCACTACCTCCCCCTTTGATTGTACTCAGTTGCCCAAACACAATACCCCAGGCTACCAATAGCGGCTCCAGATAATATAGAGAAGTTGCAGTAATACACTCTCTGGTTTCGGAATGTGGGTGATAAAGATACTTTGAGGGTGTGTACATAGAAATACTCCAGCCTGACATGCAAAATATTAAATCAGTAACTATTCAGTCCAATATCCAAACACAGATATCCCATTGCTAACGATTCCTCATTGCATGTGACAACTCTCATCGTAGTATGAAGAGCATAACTGTGATTTCCAAGTTCAGGTTGAGAGCATTTCATCTCCGAGTTCCTTTATTACTGGGAGTATTTGCTTGATATTTGGGACTAAAAATGGCTGGAACACCACTTATCAGGATGGCTGGTTACAATGTCAAAGATGTCTGCAAGTACAGTTGTTCCATGCATTATAACCATCCCTGGCTGCATACAATGGCTGGTGGAGGTGGGGGGAGGAGGCTGAAGGAGCGAGGGGAGAATGTTTGGGGACAGAGGCTGGGGAGAGGAGGCTGAAGGAGCAAGGGGAGAATGTTTGGGGACAGAGGCTGGAGTGAGGAGAGAAGAGCAGCGTGGCTGCAGGCATGGGTGGGCCCTTGTTGAATACCTATGTATTCATTTTGTGTTAAATAATTACATAAACAGCAAATAAAGTTATCGATGTTCACTTTCTTTGGTATTGTGGCATTGGGCATTGCACGTAGGGGCTGAGCAGGTGAGGGATGTAGGGGGTGTAGCATCCTTGAAGTTAACTAGCAGCAGGACCCTGAAGGATCCTGGTGAGGATGCAGACCGGCTGGAAGAGGAGGGGCTGGACACCAGAAGGGACTCTCAGCAGACAGAGGAATAAGGGTCAGATGTGCAGAGAATAGCTCCCACGTTGTTTAACAGAAAGGGCAATACAGAAGTATTAAAGATACCTACCTGAGTGGTGTTGTCTTTGCAAGCGCTGGCCAGATGACCAGATACTGGCGAGGAAAAGAACCCAGCGAACGAGGTGAGCAGGCCGAGAGACCGGCTGTGCTAACAACCACGTGGGCTGGCTCACACTAAGAAGGTGCTGCTGTGGCATGAGAGCACCAGACGAGACAACAGCAGTATGTACATGCCAGAGGCGGGGTTAGCAACCTCCACCCTGAGCAGGGGAGAACAGTGCAGTCCAACTGCCTGACCGGGAGCCCCAGCCTTCAGATGGACTAGCCACGTGCCCATGCAGATAAAGGCGGAAGCAGCAGCCTCCACCACCACCACCCTGATCACTAACAAGTGCGGCACATCTGCACTAAGAGGAGCCCCGGCCTACAAAGGGACAGGCCACAAGCCCGAGCGGGAGAGACCATGCACTGTGCCACGTGGACGTGGCACAGGACCATGTTGCACGCACACATGCTGTGGTGGCACCAGGGACGAGTGAGGCCGCATGGCAGGACAGCACACAGCCTGAGTGCCTACAGCTGAGAGTGCTGCTGATCGACATCACAACAAAGAAAAACAAAGGTAGGCTGTGCCTGGTAGTGCAGTGACATTGTGTGTGTGGGACACTGCTGCAACAATGCCTGACAGTAGGGATGAGTACAGGAGGGGAAAAGGACACCTCCCACTGGAAACATCCTGAGGAGTTTGATCTGTCCAACCAAAAAACCTGAGTCCCCGGTGGGAAGAGTGTGCGCAGGACCTCAACGACTGTATCACTGGGGTAGAGGAGGACAAGGAAGAATTTAAAATGAGATTATTGCTGAATATAGGGGCACAGATCTGAAAAGGCTCATAAGAAAGCTGGTACCAGAGGAACACATGTCCTTCAAGTTTGTCATGGCTGCTTTAAATAAACAGTTTGAGTCTTGAACTAGCGAGAGTAAGAGAAAGGGTAGAAAACCAAGCTAAGGAGATGGAAGAAAAGAAGGATCAGAGGAGAGAGTGCATCGCTGCAATTACAAAGAAATAGTGGAGACAAAAAGAGCAGGGAAAGAGGAAAGGTGAGCAAGGAAAAGATGGGGAAATGAGAAACAAATGCTACCGATGCAGATAAGACTTCCCTCATAAAGGGAAGTGTCCTGCACTTGGGCAGGTCTGCCATGAATGCGGAAGTGAAAATCACCTCCAGAGAATGTGTGGGACGGGCCCACGGCAAAGGCAGCCTAGGGAACAAGATAGAAAATCTAGCAAACATCAGATCAGGTATGTGCAGGACAAAGACAAAAATGGGGAGAGGAGCAAAGAAGCCTCACCCAAAAGTGTCGACAGCTACACATACGGTGATATTAACATGATGAAAGGTGAGGGTGAAGGCATGGAGTGCCTACAACTGATCAAACAAATTGATGGCAGGAATGTCACAGTCACTGTCGACACAGGGGCCACATCAAACGCAATTGATGCGAGGGAGTTTGATAAATGGGACAACAAACCGAAACTGACAATTCGAAATAAGTATGTTTAGATGGGGAGACAGGAAGCCGATGCGCTGCAGAGGGAAATTTCAGAGCAGGGTAGCCTATAGAGGGAAGGAAGTAGTAGATGTTATCCACATCATGGAGGCCGACACGCTGGCCCCCTCCCTCCTAAGCCTGCGGACAGCCAGAATAATGGGGATAGTGCAACTAAATTTCCTGATAGAGGAAGAAGCAGAAGTAGGTGTCAGGTTCCCAGGCATCTTCAAGGGCTTAGGAAAAATGAAGGATGTTGCAGTGTCCCTCCACATCAATGAAAATGTACAAACTGTTGCACAGCACCACTGGCGAGTTGCCTTCCACTTGCAGGATGCTGTGGCCCGAGAACTTGAAGACCGGCTGATGCTCGATATCATTGAATAAGCGAAAGGGCTGGGTACTGGTGATAGTACCCAAGGATGGGGGCAAGGTCCTTCTGTGTATGGACATGAGACAACCAAATGAAGCAATAGAGAGAGACACCCAGGACCATCACAGACATGATCATCCAGCTAAATGGGTCACAATGGTTCTCCAAACTTGACCTGAACAAAGGGTACCACCAGATCGCACTGGACCCCAAGTCAAGATACATAACATTCTCAACACACATAGGCCTCTACAGATAAAAGAGGTTAAGTTTTGGGATCTCGTCAGCCGCAGAAATTTTTCAGTTTCAGGAACTAATTCGGAAACTGTTGCTACCAATAGACAATGCAATCAACTACAGCGATGACATCCTCGTGTTTGGGGACACCAAGAGAAGACATGACGAAGGCCTGGAGAAAGTATGCCAACAACTACTGTTCAACAACCTCATGCTAAATGGAGAAATATGCGAATTCCACTGAAAAGAGCTTAAATTTTATGGAACGTCTTCTCAGGGAAAGGAATTCAATCTGACCCAGAAAAGGTGAAGGCAAAACATGCAATGAAAGCACTGCGTGATATCAGTAAGGTCAGATCCTTCCTAGGGATGGCGAGCTACTGCACCTGCTATGTCAGAGACTTAGGCACAATAAGCACACCCCTGAGGGAACTAAGCAAGGTGTTTCTTTTGACTGGTCCAAGAACTGTGACCAAGCATTCACCGAAATTAGAAACAGAATTGGAGATGCAGAGCACATGGCGTACTTTGACCCCACCAAGGATATGGAAATAACAGTGGATGTGAGCCCTGTAGACCTAGGGATGATCATGGCACAGTACATACCAGGGGCAGAGGAGACAAAGAGGGTTGTCTCGTATGCCAGCAGGAGTCTCACAAAGACTGAAACGGCATACTCCCAACTGGAAAAGGAAAGCCTGGTGGTCGTGTGGGCATGTGAACACTATCACCTGTTCATCTTTGGCAAGAAATTCATGATAATAACAGACCATCAAGCGCTGATCTCAGTATTTGGAAATGCAAAGACCAAAATGCCACCGAGAATTGAGAGATGGGGCATCCGACTTCAAGAATACGACTATGTGATCCGGCACAAACCGTGAAAGGAGCACAACCCAGCTGACTACATGTCACGGCACCATTTGCTTCAGAAAGAAAGCAAAGAATATGTGGCAGACAAATATATAAACTTCATGGTACGTGAGGCTACGCCCCCAGCCACGTCCGTGGAGGAGATAGCAAAGACCACGGGAGAAGACAGAACACTGCAAGCGGCGGCAGCCACAATGATCAGTGGCAACTGCTGGAAAATAATGGAAAACATGAAATTAAAAGGGGGTGGACATAGACAAGATGAAGGCAATCAAGATGGTGAAGGAGGAACTAGCTGTAACGGAAGATGGCATACTGGTCAGCGGCATGCGCATCATAGTACCACAGTCACTACGGAAGAAGATGATCAAAATAGCGCACGAAGGTCACAGAAGGATTGTGGCAACAAAGAAGATGCTGAGGGACAGGCTGTGGTAGCTGCAGATGGACAAGCTAACAGAACAGATCCTGCAGAGTTGCCAAATATGCCAATGCCTGGGGAGCCATAATAAGCAATACAAAAGTGATGGACGGACAAGCAGAGTAAATCTGTGCCACTGGGAACACCTCTGGGCAACCAT
>JAUBNV010353736.1:0-13262 GCA_032354855.1 Desmognathus mavrokoilius | reverse complement strand
GTTTATGCCCTTCTGTACTTCTGCTGCCAGATCGTGTGCTGACCTCTGCCTGCATTGTGGATATTCTTGGTTTATGCCCTTCTGTACCTCTGCTGCTAGATCGTGTGCTGACCTCTGCCTGCATTGTGGATATTCTTGGTTTATGCCCTTCTGTACTTCTGAGCCCCGGATTGCGTACTGACCGCTGCCAGTGCCACGGATTTTCTTGCCTTTGTCTGGTTGTCTTTACTGCTGTTCAGAACCCAGCCTGTGGTTTAATTTCCCATTGGACGTTGGTTTCTCTGGTTCAGCTTTTAGGGAAAGTTAGTTTATATCTCAAAGAGTCCTGCACTCTTCACGCGTGTGTTAGAACGCGTCTCCTATATCATCAATAGGAGAAGTGCTACCTGCCATCTGGACTCATATTCCTGCACCCGGTATAGAGCATCTAGGGGGTATTATATTGGTGAGCGTGTACCTGTTGCTACAGTCTATCTTACACCCACAAAACCTTGCTCCTTCCCTACTGGACTATAAAAGCTTATATCCCTTTTTTCTTGCAGGTGCAGAGCCACAAGGCGAAAACATCCAAAGGGCCTTGTGGGCCCCCTTTTTCATCCCGCTGACTGTGTATGTACAGTACATATACAGCAGAGGGAAGAGCAAGGGAAGCCTCTGCTCGTCGTCGCGAAGCGAAGTGCTTGAAAGTCCAACAATTAACAGCTATTAAAGTTGAATTATATAAGTATAAGTGAAATGATGTGAGACGTTGCCAGTGGAGTTCCATCCTGCTCTCAAATGTTGTCTGAGGGGAGAGCTACTTTTAGGCATAAGCAGAGCTACCAGTAGCTCATGAGCTACTGGTTGGAGACGCCTGGTCTAATGCCATTAGTTGTTTTCTTTTTATTAACCTAGTGGCATTACCAATGCTTGTTTCTTTAGCCTAACAGCATTGCCAATGCTTGTTTGCCCTCCTTTCATTAACCTAATGGAATTGAGAGTGCTTGTTTGCCCTCTTTTCATTAGCCTAGTGGCATTGCTAATGCTTGTTGCCCTCCTTAAACTAGTGTACTGACATTTCCAATGCTCGTTTGTTGCCCTTTCATTAGCCTAGTGGCATAGCCAATGGCAGTTTGCCCTTCTTTAAATAGCCCAATGCAATTGTCAGTGCTCGTTTCCCACCTTGTATTAGCCTAGTGGCATTGTCAATGCTTGTTTGCCTGCCTCATTTCATTATACTAATGGCATTGCCAGGGCTTGTTTTCCCTTCTTGTATTAGCCTAGTGCCATTGCCAATATTTGTTTTCCCTTCTTTCATTAGCCTACTGGCCTTGCCAATGCTTGTTTATCCTGCTTTTATTAGCCTAATGACATTGACAGTACTTGGTTACCCTCCTTTCATTAATCTAGTGGCACTGCCAATGCTTGTTTGCCCTAGATCCATTAGCTTAGTGGCATTACTAATGCTTGTTTACTGTCCTTTCATTAGCCTAATGACATTGCTAATGCTTGTTAGCCCTCCTTTCGTTAGCCTAACAGCATTGAAAATGCGTGTTTGCCCTTCTTTCATTGGCCTAATGGCACTGCCAATGCTTGTTTTCCCTCCTTTCATGAGCCTAATAGCATTGCCAATGCTTGTTTGCCCTGCTTTCACCAGCCTAATGGCATTGCCAATGCTTGTTTGCCCTCCATTTGTTAGCCTAATGGAAGTGGCAGGGTTTGTTTGCCCTCTTTTCGTTAGCCTAGTGGCATTTCCAATGCTTGTTGCCCTTCTTTCATTAGCCTGTCATTGCCAATGCTTGTTTTCCCCTTCTTTCATTAGCCTAATAGCATTGCCAAAGCTTGTTTGCCCTGCTTTTATTAGCCTAATGACATACAGTACTTGGGGAGAGAGTGTGTGTGTGGGGGTGGTACCAGCAGGTCTGTGCTATGGTCTTCTATTCACTGCTAGGCCTCTCGGCCTTCGCAGTACAAGAAGGAAAACTAGGCTCTTCATGAGCACATCCTTTGGCATTCTTATCATACATAGCTTCAGGTTTTACTAAATAAGACTCCTTTTTATGCATTCTAGTCTGGTTTAGGCTATTAGTGTATAATTCTACACCATCAGAGGAGGAGCAAAAACATTTTTTCCCTGTAGGGATTTAGTAGCACAAGATAACCAAATAGAGGGGGGTGGGCAATTATTGACTCATGTTATGCAGTGTGTCTAAGATCAAGAGAGAGTGGGGTTGAGGAAAGGAGAGGAGTATGAGAATGGATAGGGGGTGTGGTCGCCAGTACACACAGGCCAACCCACGCAGTCATAGATGCCCTAGGCGGGTGCAGGGAGTCGAAGGTGCCCCAGGTTGGCACAGGGGGCCAGAGGTGCCCTAAGTGGTCACAAGCAGTCACAGGGGCCCCAGGTGGGCGCAGGGGGTTAGAGGTGCCCCAGGCAGGTGCAGGGGGTCAGAGGCTCCCTAGGTGGGCACAGGCAGTCACAGGAGCCCTAGGCAGGCACAGTGTAAAAATACACTGCCCCTCCAACTCCCCAAGACCCTTCACTCCCCTCATCTACCCCGCAGAGTCTGTCAGCACTGTCTGATCTATCTATGGGACCACACTACTCTCCATATGCATGGTACTGAATCTCTCCAGAGCCTCATCTGCCTTGGTACCAAAGAGGTGCTCACCATCAAATGGAATGTCCAAAAGTTTGGACTGTATGTCCAGAGAGAAGTGGGACGTATGTATCCATGTATGTCTGCACATGGATACGGAAGTGGCCATAGCCTGACCGACCTAGTTGGCTGTGTCCAGGCTACAAAGCAAATTTTCTTTTGATGTCTCCAAGCCCTCAGAAACCAGATGGGAAGCTCCCTCATAACACTGCTCAGGAAGGTGTCCCACAAGATTCTGGAGGTCCTTGAAGATTTGTGTGTAGCGTGCTAAAGTGCAGCTCACATTCAAGGACTGCAACCACAAACTACATGAAGAATAGGACTTTGTGTAGGCCTCGAGACACTTGGAGTCCCTGTCTGGTGGAAGAACAGAGAATGTGGTCAGATTTGTCTGTATGGTTGCTGGCTATTCAGTGACGGATGGATATGCATAAACACCAGGTCCCGAGGAGGGGCTTTGTACTTGTGGGATAGTTTTGCATCAACCGTAGGAGTACTGCTGGGATGCTCCTAGAGCCCAAGGATGGGCTCAGACAGAGCTGAGCTAAAAGGCAAGACTGCAGCCACCCTAGCCTCAGGCATGTCCAAGATCAGTTATGACATGAGTCATCCTCTCTGGGGCAGGGAGCTGGATCCCAGAGTACCTGTGGCCTGCCTAAGCACATTCCAGTTACCAGTACCCTGTTCAAGATATAAGCCAGTATCTGGTTCAGTCAGGTCACTGTCAAGTGACATGTCAAGACCACTGGCATAGACCGACCCCGTCATGGAGAGTTTGATCTGGGTGTTTGCAAATGGGTGCCAAATAAGGCCCTCCCTACTCTACTCCTCCAGGATGTCCTTAGCCCTGGAGGGGCAAGCAGGACCCTAACAGAACTTAACTCCAAGGGGCACAGGGAACTGAAGGGCATGAGGTCCAAAGTGGACCTCCTCTCCAGCTTCACAGCAGTGTAACCCGGGAGTGTCTGCAAAGGTACCCCTGAAAATACCTGGATACCCTTGTCAAACCTGACCCAGTGGGCACCATCCTGGTATCAGCCACCCCTGCCACTGCAGACTCAGGGCAGGGGTCCCCGAACTCTCCTGAGACCAAAGTCACTGACATTGAGGAACTGGGTGTTGATGCCTGCCTTGCAAGATCCGATGAAGCCCACAGCATCAAATAGGGAGGAAGGCACAACAGGAGACCCTGCAACTGCCTAGCCCATTCCTCTACAGAAGCTGCTATGGGCACCTGAGGAGGGGGTTGAGACTTTGACCCCAGAGAGAAGGATGACCTCAGGCAGGGTCGATCCTCCTCATACGTGTCAGGGTATGATGCCACAAGGAGCAAGATTGCCAGGAGGTGGAAGTGGAAACCAAAGACCGAGAATGCTGAGGCTCCTGGGTCTTCAAGTGGCACAGGGAGGCAGTTGAGCCAAAGTGGTCACCTGATGTCTGGTGGCAATGACTCCACCGGGGACCTCAGAGGAGAACCCTGGTGTGAACATCAAGGAGAGGCCTCTGAGTGACACCTGGGAGCCGGCTTTCTCTGAGGTCCTAGTCACACATGACAGTTCTGAAGACCGATGTCAGGGCATCCCTCAAGAAGCTTGAGGGGATGCCTGCCACTCAGGCCTTTCCTGCTCCCTCCAAGGACTGGTGTGAGACCATCCAGAGAGCATTGTTTGCTAAAATTGAAAAACATGTGGCAGCCATCGAAGCCAAAAGTGTCACCATGAACATGTCTAAGTCTTCGTTGGACCTACCCCTACAAACCACTAGAATATCCGATAACCCCCCTTTCTCATTCCGTCAAGTCTCTGTTGATGAAGTTATTAAAATTGTGAGTCAGATGAAGCCCACCGCCTATAAAGGTGATATATTTTCAGCCTCTCTTTTTAAAAAATCCATATCTGCCTTGCCCCAGTTTTAACAAAACTTATTAACACCTCGTTTTTAACCACTACAGTCCCCCTGGTTTTAAAAGAATCATGGATCACCCCCTTTTTAAAGAAACCAGGCTTGGACCCTTTTGACCCCTTAAACTATCGACCCATAACTAGCGTTTCATTTATCTTAAAAATTCTATATACAATTGCTCATATTCAAATTCGAGAATTTTTAGAAGACTCTGACCTCTTAAACGCAAGACAATCAGGATTTCGTAAGGGTTTTGGCACAGAGACAGCCATGCTCGATTTAAAAAACAACCTAGCTAACATTATTGACAAAGGCAAACCTGTGCTCCTGTTATTACTGGATCTCAGTGCAGCATTTGATCTGGTGGATCACAGTCTACTAGTCCAGAGATTAAAGGACTATTTTAATTTCTCACCAGAGGCTGCCGGTTGGATAGATTCATTTCTGGCCGGCAGAACTGCACGCCTATTCCTGGAGGATGTGGCCGCCGATCCAGTCCCCTTGGTGAGAGGTGTCCCTCAGGGATCATGCCTGTGACCAACGCTTTATAATCTGTATACACGGCCCCTTTTTGATATGCTGGAATCTCAGGGTGTGGGTTTTACCAACTACGCTGATGACACCCAGATTTTTCTTACCACTGTCTGGGTGTCACAGTGTGGACCAGGCGCAGGTCCAGACTGTCTTTTCCTCAATTCAAAGATGGATGGCCCTAAATAAACTCACCCTGAATGACGGTAAGACAGAGCTCCTTCTATTAGGTACCCGTCATCGCCTCAGTCTGTTACCACCAACGTTTTCTTCTTTCCGCATAGAAGGCAGTGACATTAAAATCACTAGTTTAAGTTTAAGTTTAACAGTTTTTATCGTGCACTACGCCCGTAGGCCTCTGCACACGTTTACCAAGAGCGTCAAGTCAGGGGAAGAGACAAACAACAAAACTCACAGAAAGCCAGTTAAAAGTGGATTCAAGGTTAAAAATCAATAAAATCAGTTGCAGTTTAAAAGGTTAAAATTCAGGTAAAAGGTTTAAAAAACTCAGTTTTCGTGGCTTTTTTAAAAGCAAGGATATCTGAAATTTCCCGGATTGATTTGGGAAGAACATTCCAGTGAAGAGCTGCCTGAACACTGAAACGTTGTCCACCAAAGGTGGATAATTTAAAAGTATCAGTTTTGACACGGGTTTCCTCAGAAGAGCGGAGGAATCTGGAAGAAGTTTGCCGAGAAATAAGATTTTTCAAATAGTCAGGGGCAGTGCCAAAGAGACATCTATGTGTCAGAGAACAGATCTTGTGCTTAATTCTGTCCCTGACCGGAAGCCAATGAAGAGCACGCCTAGCCTCAGATATGTGTTCTTGTCTACTTATGTTCTTCACAATCCTAGTGGCATCGTTTTGGATTACCTGGAGAGTACTGATATTTTTTGTACAGGACCCTGCGTAAAGGCTATTACAATAGTCTAAACGTGAATTGATGAGTGCGCCTGTGACTCGAGCCAGGTTAGTTTGAGTTAGAAACGGCTTGATCTGCCTTAGGAGTTTGAGAACATAAGAACAAGTGGACTTGGTCTGTGCTACTTGTCTGGTCATTTTGAGATTAGCGTCTAGCCATATGCCGAGGGTTTTAACTGCAGATACTGAGGGTATATTATGACCTTCGATGACAAATGAAGCATATTTAGTAGACAATTTGCTCAGCCTTTGCTGTGTACCCAACAGAAGGATTTCGGTCTTTCCATCATTTAGGACCAGTTGGTTACAGGCCATCCAGATCTGAATACCTTTGAAGATGGTTTGAACCAATCTCAGATCGGTTGCATAGTCCCCCGACAGGGGTAGATACAGCTGCGTATTGTCAGCGTAATTTGTGTATCCAACTCCCTGTCGGTCCAAGGTGTCAAAAAGGGGAGTGGTATACATATTATACAGAACTGGCGAAAGGCATGATCCTTGGGGTACCCCACAGGTAAGAGGTGAAGGTGTAGAAGAGTTAGGACCTGAAAATACTCTAACTGAGCGACCACTAAGAAACGAGTTTATCCATTCTGTGGCTAGTGGAGAGAAGGCAAATCTTGTTTTTAATCTTTCGACCAAGAGTTCATGATTAACAAGGTCGAAAGCTGCACTTAGGTCCAGAAGCAGCAGAAGGACGGGTTGACCACTGTCAATTAACCGGCATAAATTGTCTTTCAGGTCTAAGAGAGCCGATTCAGTACCATAATTGGATCTGAATCCCGATTGACTACAGCTGTGAAGACACTAGGCGCCAAGTGGAACTCTTTGCCTTCGAGACTAAAGGCTTCTTCTTCCTTGGATGCATTTAAAAAAAGAACTAAAAACCTACCTCTTTGACACCTGATTTCATTACTCCTGGCTGGCTTCTGATTGACTGCCTTTTGCTCTTGGACTTGGTTTTGTTTGTTTTGGTTAAGTGCACTGAGATCTATGGGCGAGAAGCACTATAAACAAGTTATTGTATTGTATTGTATTGTATTGTATTGTATCATGCGATCCCGAGGAGAGTCGAGGACTTAACCATGCCACAGGGCTCTGGCAGCCCTGCCGCTAGCTTGGCACAGCACTCCCACAGGGTCTTTTACTTCATGGCCTTGGAAGACCTGCAGACGTTAATCAAATGATC
Organism: Desmognathus mavrokoilius; assembly: GCA_032354855.1. Taxonomy (NCBI): domain Eukaryota; kingdom Metazoa; phylum Chordata; class Amphibia; order Caudata; family Plethodontidae; genus Desmognathus; species Desmognathus mavrokoilius. The sequence continues at coordinate 6,081 of JAUBNV010353736.1, read as the reverse complement.
GACACCCAGGCAACATGGACATCAACGATGGGGGTTGGTGGCCGACATCGACCCATGGCACCCATGCCACTGCTTGAAGCCATGGGCTGGCAAAGATATTTTCACAAATGAAAACTAGGCCCAACTACACAAGAAATTTCTCCAAGGAGAAGGGATTCCTAACTCTTTAGTATCTGGAACACAGAAAAAAAGGAACTGACACCTGGGTCTCGAGCTGGTGCACATATAGAGCAGCGCGGAGGATACCATCTGCTGATGATCGAGGTTGATTGCATCTCATCAACATGCAATGTCTGGCACAAGCCTCAGACCCTGGAAGAGAGGGCTCAGAAAAAGATTTGCTCTCCAACTGGAACTAGCATGATGTGGTTCATGATGAGAATTCTGCAAACCCACTATCCACTAGAACCAGCAGATTGCAGTAGGCAGTCTTGCTATGGAGTGCTGTAAGCCGCACCTCTCGTAGTGGTATAAAGTCACCCGCCATGTTCAAATGTCAGGGGGGTCTACACCATCTTTAGCACACGCACACCCTCTTGCCGCCTTCTGGGGTCATGGACTTTAGCGTCTGAGCACCAAGTAACCAGGCCAGACTGCTGTCCCTGCTCACCCTCTCTTCTTTCTCTGAGGCCATGGATGCTAGTGTCTGAGCACCATGTAACTGGGCCAGACTTCCATCCAGGCACACCCTCTTGCCGCCTTCTGGGATTACGGATTTTAGTGTCTGAGCACCAAGCAACTGGGCCAGACTCCCATCCTTTCTCCCCCTCTCACTGCTTTCTGGCACCACAGATGTCAGCCTCCAAGCACCAATCTACCGGACCCTGTATCTACCCCCCAAATGTACACCCCTCCACTCTTGCCCCACTCATCCACCCTCCCTCATGCTAGAACCACCGACACCCTCACATCTCTCCTTGGCTCTCCTCAACACTCGCTCCCTTGCTGACCATGCTACCGAGCTTTCTGATTACATGGTTGACCACAATCTTGACCTCCTCGCCATCACTGAGACCTGGCTTTGCCCTGATTCCGGCCACACCGCCCAACTAACCACCCCAGATGGCTATTCCATCATCTGCTATGATAGACTCTCTGACACCATCAGTGGTGGTGTAGCTTTGATATATAGAGACTCACTTGACTTCCATCAGGTCACCATCCCCATCATCAATGGATGCGAGATACTTTCTGCTAAAGCCCCATTAACCCCAACACCTCCATCAGCTTTGTTATTGCTAACCGGCCCCCTCAGAAGATGATTGTGTTTGAGGAAAAATTCCTCTCCCTCTTAGCTGACATTACCTCCCCCAAGTCCAAGGTTGCTATCATGGGTGACTTTAATTACTGGGCCTACAACCCCACTGATCAGGCCACCGCCTCTCTTGGATTCACTCGCTGGGTTAGGTTTCACCCAACATGTCAAGCTTTCTACTCAAGAAAAGGGCAACCTCCTTGACTGGGTTCTCTCCCTTAACCTCTCCCTGTCTGCTCTCTTGGTCAAGGAACACCCCTGGTCTCACCACTCGGTGGTGTCCTTCCTGCTGGAGATCCCTGGGAGACCCCAGCACCCAGACTCCTTCCCCCAGACCAGGCACATCTCCCGCAATCTTAAGAACATCTCCCCCAAAGCCTTTGCTACTGCTGCAGCCCCTCTCTTAGCTGACCTCCCAGATTCCAACTGCCCTGATGTCCTGGCCAAACAATTTCTCACTACTACTTCCCCCATTTTGGACATTCCGGCCCCGGAAAAGCTGAGAATGGTGAAGCCAGAGACCAGGAATAAAAATGCGTTTGGTGACGAGGTCCTCGCAGCTCGCAATGACAAGCGTACAGCCGAGAGGGCTTGGAGATTCTCCAAGGACCCAGAGTCTAAAACGGCCTATAGGGCCACGGCGGCTCGATACAAGGCATCCGTCATCTCACCCAAAAAGTCCTTGTATGACAGCAGAATCAACAATGCCCAATCCAGCTCCAATGAGCTTTTTAAAATCGTCAAGGAGCTTGAGGGCACCACTCCCTCAGCTGTCAACATCCCCTGGGATGACAGCTGGTGCCAAGGCATCCAAGATGCCCTCTTCAATAAAGTCAAGGGCCATCGTCACGCCATGGTTAGTAAGCTAACCACCGCCACTGCTAATGCCTACTCCAGTCAAATCCCACCACCCACTCCCACTAGCTCATCAACCCCCTCTTTAGTTTCAGGCCTGTTTCTGTCAAAGAAGTGACATTGTCCTAGGCATGAAGCCCACATCTTGAAAAGGGGACCGCTGTCTGGCCTCCATCATCAAGGACTGCATTGACACTCTAGCTCCATTGATCACGAAGGTGGTCAATGGTTCCTTTGCCATCTCATCCATCCCTGCCTCCCTCGAGCAAGCCTGGTTTTCTCCTTTGCTTAAGAAGGTGACCCTCGACCCTGCAACTACCACCCAATCACCAACATCCCATTCCTACTCAAGCTCTTAGATCGAATAGCGTACCTCCAGGTTCAGAAGTTCCTGGAGGATGATCATCTTCTTGGCTTGCATCAATCCGGCTTCCATGCTAAGCATGGGTCCAAGACGACGCTCATAGATCTCAAGGCCAACATATCCAGGATCATCAAGAACAACCGTCCAGCCCTCCTCATGCTCCTGGACCTGTCTGCTGCCTTTGACTTAGTAGACCATCGCATCCTCATCTCAAGACTCACTGACACCTCCTGCTTCTCCCTGGCCACTACTGCCTGGATATATTCATTTCTTACTGGGAGATCTGCCAGAGTGTTCTCTGGCTCCAGCATGGCTACCCTGGCCACCCTGGACTGTGGCATCCCACAGGGCTCTTGCCTCTCACCCACCTTGTACAATCGACCGCCTGGGAGTTAGCTACACAAACTACGCTGATGACACTCAGTTCGTCTTTGAACTGTTGGGTGATCACGACCAGGATTCCCGCACGATCAATGACATATATACTTTCGTCCAGTACTGGATGATGCTAAACTCCTTGGCCCTTAATGATGGCAAAACCGAGCTTCTCATCTTGGGCACTGCCCAAAGGCTGAAGAGGCTTGACCTGCCTATCATCAGTTGCTGATAGCGAGTTGTCCCATTGCTGTGGCCTCTCAAGTTAAGATGTTGGAGGTCTATCTCGATGCCCACCTCAACATGCATTTACACGTCAAGCACCTCAAATCCAGCTGTGCTTACATCTGCAGGGTGCTTTACGAGGATAACGCTGCACATATGGCCAGGGCACTCATAGTCTCTAGACTAGATTACTGCAATGGTATCCTCACTGGCACCTCTGCCGGCAATCTGCATGACCTTCAGGTCATTCAGAACAATGCCATCCAGGCTGTGAAAAGAGCTGATCCATGTGAGCACCTTTGTGGTGGGCCCTCCACTGGCTCCCAGTAAAGCAACGCATCAATCACAAGGTGGTCACCTTGGTCCACAAGTGCTGGTGCTGCCCCACCCTCCCACTGCTGAGCACCTTACCCCAGCCACAGCCATTAGAGCCACCCGTGGCTGGGTAGAGCACAAACTCTTCCAACCTTGGCATAAGCTTCAGACCGTGGATGCATCCATGTTTTCCGTGGTCACCCCTCAACCCTGGAATGAACTGTCCATATCTATTCGAGACACTCCCTCGCTAGGTACTTTTAAACGAGCCATGAGGACACTCTACTTTGATCAGATCTAGCACCAGATTGGTTCTTCCAGAGTGTCCGTCCTACTCTCTGTCTGTCTGTATGTTCTGTTACTTGTGTGCCCTGAGGCCCATGGACATGCGGCACGTTAAACCATAAAATAAAGTAAAATAAAGTAAATGGCATGGCACAGGGAATAAACCGGCTAAACTTCCCTTCGGTGTAGACCAGTTTGATAAAACACAATCTCAGCAGCAGTGTCCTCAAGGAGAGCAAAACAATGGTGAGTGTTGAACATACTAACTGCCAAGAACTCACACAACCACTAAAATATGGGGCAAAACTGCAAGATTGGCAGTTACACCATGTATGCCAGTGTCCCACAACCAAAAGAACAAAACAGGATCCAAGGCCACCCAAAAGCCCCATGGACTATACCAAGTGTGCAGTGAAGACAAGATTAGATCTCTGCTATAGGAGTGTGTATCCATAGTGCACAGCCCAGTTAGTAAACATATCTAGAATCAACACAGAATGGAGCAGTGTCGAGGGGAGTGGACATACTGGGGGGAGGGGAGGTGAGGAGACATGCTGGAAGTACCAGCCAGAAGGCAGGGAGTTTGACCTGCTGGGAAAACCAGCCAGAGGAAGGCAGGGGGCAGTTTACTAGAGATGGGCGAATAGGCCCCTCCGAATATTTATGGGAGGCGGGAGCTAAAGTCCTAACTTCGCCTGCCTCCTGCGAATATTGGGACACATTTTTTTTGTAGAATTCACAATAACAATGCACGAAATCTTTCGTTCATTGTTATTGTAAATGCAGTACTTACAGCATTCACAACAGTGAATTGTTATGGTAAATGCAGTAATTACAGCATTCACAACAGTGAATGGTGAGGGGGAAATCAATTCAATGTTATAACATTGAATTGATCTCCCCCTCGGTGAGGGGGAGGTCAATTTAATGTTAAATGCTGTAATTACAGCATTCACAACAGCGAATGCTGTAATTACAGGTTAGCTATCAAACACATAGTAGCTAACATGAAACCTTGTTGTGCAGTGAAGATGACTCTGCAAGTCCTTTACAATGTCCCAACCACTTGTGGAGCCTGTGTATCCACAGGGTATCCACAGGGTCTGATGTTCTAAGTTACATTTACTCCTTTATGAAGACCCCATCCACCACAGGATACTTATCACTTGGATCTGGGCCCATTTAGACATTGTACATCAGTTCAAGCATAGGGCTTCCCATTTATCTACACTTAGTCCATATGCTCATTTGAACAAAGAAGCAAAAGAGCAGCCAGTCCAGCCACAAAAGCAAACTGGCCACCACTCCGGTAAGCCCGGAGTAGAATGGTAGTTCATCGTCTTGGTGAAGATTACTGGGTTCATCCATTCAAGGCTGATGTCCATGGATCCATCACACAGGCATGCCTCCCCCCCTTCACGGTAAAGTTACCACCACCACTGTTTCCACCATCACCACTACTAGTACTACAATGACTAATGATACTACTGAAGATGATACTAATAAAAGTCTTTATTGAGCGGTGCTGGACCAAACTTTTAGAACACAAATATCTAATATAAAAATGATAAAATCACCCTAGAACACTGGAGAGAAAATCCCATTAACCCCTTAGCTGCTAAGCCTGTTTCCCCCTCCAGTGCTGCACTGTTTTTTTCTGTTTGATAGTATGCTCAGTTAGAAGCCTATAACTTTTATTTGGCTTGGCCAATCACAGCCATTTTTGGCTCCTTTTCTTCTAACAGGATGGGCAATCTAATCATACCAAAAAATTGTGAATTGCACATAGGTGGTGTCTGAAATTTACAAAAATGTGCTAATATATTGCGTTTTTTCAGAAAATGCAAAAAAAGCTGCTAAACAAATCGCTGCAGTTTTTGTTCTGTGCATGGGATCAACAAATAGTTTGCAGTTCTGAAATTGCCATTTTCTCAGCTTTCCAGAACTGGGTTTTTTTTCTGGGTTTTAAAAAAAAACAAATCTGTGGCAATTTCAGTGAGAATTCAACGTTTTTCTAACAGGTGGGCCATTTCTGCAATATTGCATGCAATGCACATGCCTTCAGAATTTGGCTTAGGAAGGTGGGACAAAAAAGCGCAAATAACATAACTCCTACATTTTTTTAACAGCTGAGATAAAGCTGAAAAGAACAAGGGGTGGTTTGTGTAGATTGACAAAAAAATGGTCACACAGCAACTGATAGAAAATGAAATTTATTCAAAAATACAAAAAAATAAAAATTAATTTGACAACATTTGAGGCTCTAACTTCTAGAAGGTTTGGTATCTCTATGAATGCAGTGCACCACTACAAAGCCCTAACCCATGCCATCATAGCAACATCCATTGTGTGCTGGTTTTCAAAAAATTGCCGACACCCTGGGGCAGTAAGCACAGTGCACTAACAG
>JAUBNV010331627.1:0-13290 GCA_032354855.1 Desmognathus mavrokoilius | reverse complement strand
GGCATTGCCAATGCCTGTTTGCCCTCCTTTCCGCCTGTCTGTGAATGGAGGATTTCCCCCTCTATTGTAGATGGTGGATTTGTTGCTGCAGGGGACATGTAAATATGCGGCAAATGCACAGGTGTCAGGACTGGCGGTTTTGCAGTGGAAAATCTGCCTGGCAGATTTTCCACTGGTTTCATGGTGGATTTTGCACTGGTAGATTCTCCACCAAGCAGCCGTCTCACAATTGGAATTTTCTTTGTCTGCATGGTGGACCGGTTTTTCCACCTGTGGATTTGGCATCCGCCACTTACTGTGGCGGATGCTAGTCCGCCCGACTATAAATGACCCTGTTAGAGTATGGACCCAACTTTTGAACCAAGCCACGTGGTGAGTCCAAATGGAGAGGACACACTCTGAGGGGAGCTCAAACATAGAATCAAGCATTGGATCTGAGGTAATCCACTCAGGGGCGCCTGTATGTTAAAACATAAAGGCGCTATGAATTAACTGTGATTTTTAATAGAAAACCAATTTTAGGCACTCGCGGTTACATGGCAGCCTCGAGTGTATAAAACCCCCATTGAATAACAATGGGAACTGGGAGCTTCGAACAACGCGGTTCAAGGCTTGCATGTTAAAGATAGGAAAATACACTTCTCTGAGCATCTTACATGTGGTTGGTTGGAAAAATGCTCACACACACACCCTGAGCTAATCCTAGCCAGGGAAGGGTCACGCAAGGGATGGGGATGCAAGAGGGAGCCCACTGAGTCCACTAGCTGGACACGGGGCAGGAATTTCCAGGTTCCTAAGGACAAGGGACCCTCCCAGGGAACCTCCCCACCATACCATGCTGGACAGGGGTCACATGTGACCCCTGTAGTTACATGTGACCCGTGTCCAGCACCCAAGGAACACCCTAAACCCTAAACTATGCACACATGCAACCAGACTGGTTGCCCTTCTGGCCCCCAACTGGAGAAGACAAAACCCTACAGTCACAGCAGATAGACAGTCTTCACACTTACTTTTGTGCATTCTGGCACCCTGATGCCCATGGGCTTGAGCGCAATACAAATGTAATAAATACATAAATAAGTAAACAAACAAATACACAAATAAATAAATAGCCTTATTGGGGCTATTTGTTAGGCATAAAAAAACTCTTTGGTGAATTGTTAATTATTTATTAACTATGAGGAATGCTAAAATTGCAGGTACCCTTTTGCATGGTGCAAGAATTTGAGGGTAACACTAAGCAACATTGTTAGAACAATGTGATGCCAAATTATGGAAATCCAGCCTAGGCCTTCCACAATGTGTTCCATATGATGCTCTTCCAGTAGAGTTAGGAATTAAATCCCTGTTCTTATGTCAGAAACTAAATGTATTAATTTCATTAGAAAAATAAGCCTTGTGGGAAGCTGAAGAGAGTAACTATAAATTCAGAATAATTAATAGAATGAATTGTAACAAATTAAAAATTGTGATAACCAAGTTTTACGCTCATTATCCAAATGAGCTTGGGTTTTCCAAACAGATACTGGCTAAAACATTGGAACTTGAAGCCTTCAAAGACTCCTTTAAAAACTGTGAGAACTACTCCACCCTACTTTGGTTTTGCAAAGTGATAATAAAATATGGGTGTGAAAACTATTTGGTAAACTGTTAAAAGTTTTTAAGCGTATTTATGAAACTAAGATTGGGGCTACTGCCAACAAATGAGTACCAATTAGGTTGGTGAGGAGTGAATAGAGGACAAAGATTGTGCTCATTTTGGATAAGTGAAGTAGATGATGTTACATATGTATTTTTTAAATGTCCAGTGTTGAATGATTTGAGAATGAGTTTGCTTCAGACGTATAAAGAGTTTCAGTGTGGTGTTTATTAATGTTGTAATGTATCTAAAATATTATATGTTATAGCAGTAAGATTTTTTTAAATGTAAAATACTATCTAACATAGTGAGATGGAACTCTCTTTTGCATTGGAAGTATAGAAACTATTGATACAATGCCCCCTACCTGTGGGAATTTATATAGTCCCAGAAGTTGAGCTATTGAGAAGGATGTAGGTGATGACTTGTCTCCAATAAATCCCACAACACTTTCTTGCTTCTGGCAGCTGTAGTTTGGAACGGGTCTTGTTTGCTCTGATAATATGGTCAGTGTACTCTGAAGAGCTTTCAATTCACTTGTGCAAGAGTCAAACATCCAGTAGCCAAGTGTGAGGTTTGGTAGAATCTCAGAGTTCTTGTTGATCTGATCAATGGTATAGATAAAAGCCATGTGCTGCTGTAGGGTGCTGATGGGTAATCTTAAAAAGTAAGAAAATAAATTATATTAATATATTTAATACTTTATAGCAGTTCAGTAGAGCTATCCAGTGCTGATCCTTTTAAATTTTAGCAAATACAATATCATAAAGTATTATAAGAGATGAAACTGTATCCCGTTTTGTTATCGAATTCTGTGTTTTGTTTGACACTTTGCTCGAATTAATTTGACTAAATTGTTTGGTATTTCTGTTGAGTGAATGTCAACAGCACTAACAGGGAAAAATATATTTCAACTGGATATAATATTTTTCGAATTGCACTAGAAGATTGAATGGCAATGTTTTTACTTTGGGTATATTATTGGTAGGGATTTGTCAACTCAACAACATTGCTTGTCAAGATTATTACACTTTACCAAAATTATAAATTATGTAAAATAAGTTAATCATTTTTGTGAGATGAATTTGGTACTCAACATTAAGCGCTTTGAAGACAAGACAAACAAAATACAAAAAATCTCCTAAGTATGAAGAATAAGGATATTACAAGTTACTGAGGACTTCTAGGGCTTCCATGACCATACTGTATGTATATATGCTTAAAAAGCCTTTAAAATAAAACCTTATAAAAGTTCAGTAGAGTTGTCCGGTGCTGATCCATTGGAATTTTGGCAAATAAAATTCCTTAAAGTATTATAACAGCTAAAATACCCCATGTGTAAATTATGGTTATACATGTTATTTCTGATGTTCTTTTGATCAAATCCCACTAACATTCCACAACCATGATTGACTGTATTTTACAACATTTATATTTTTAGTAGAGTACAATAATCTCAAAAAGAAATATTGTTGAGTGTACAAATCCCTACCAAAAATATAATCAAAATAAAACATATTACTATTCCATTCTCTAATCTTTGCAATTCAAAAAATATTAATTCCAGTTGAAATAAATGTATACCCTGTAAATGCATGTCAACAAAAATACTGTCGACAAAATATGATGTCAAAATGACTCAACCAAAGTGTCAAAAAATAATTTTGATGACAAGACGGGATACCAAAATTATAAGGATATTACAAGTCACAGAGGACTTCCATGACCATTTATAATTATAAGGTAAATAGATAATCCATATGTAATTATGTATTTTGCATTAAAGAAAAATGATCAGAACATCCCTGAGAATGCTGTGTTTACTACAGAGGTCCAATTCATTTAATGCCCAGCTGTTCAACTTCCTGCATCATTACAGCATTTTCATGGAACTGTTGTGATTGCTGGGGGTGGGTATAATTGTGAAACACCTCCCAAAAGAACTGGAGAGTGGATTTTCTTTTTCCCCCACCCACCGCATCAGGATTCTGTTTTTAGGGAGCTAAGTTCTCTTTAATCCAAGCATTTTATAGGGTATGATTTCACTAAATATCTTGGTCTAAATTTTCATAAAATTCATCTTCATATTATAGACGGGAATGGAAATTCACATCAGGTCAGTGGAACTGTAATAAAATAGTGCACATGACACTACTAATTATTTTTTGTCTTAGGCATTAATGTAAGCCCCAAAATTAGTTCCCTAAATCAACAATTCACTATAATAATTGTATGATAAATGAACCTGCAGGAATACTGTATGGGTACTTTCTGTATAACTTGCTTTCACCTCATTGAAAAAAGACTCAACAGATGTCCTTGTGAAGACAGTCCCATCTGGTGTGGTTGTGAGTTTTATTTTTTTTAGCCCGCTGGGGGCCAAAAGGGCCTCCAGGCTGGTCATGTGTGTGTGACAAGTTAGGGTTTAAGGTGCTCCCTTGGGTGCCCCTAGTTCTGCAGGGGTCACATGTGACATCTGGCCAGCATGGTAAGTTGGGCAGGGTCCCTGGGAGGGTCCCTTGTTGAAACCTAGAAATTCCTTTCCTGTGTGCAGCTAGTGGACACAGGGGGCCCCTTCTCCACCCCATCCATTGCGCCACCCTCTCCTGGCTAGGATTAGCTCAGGGTGTGTGTGTGTGAGCATTTTTTCCTTAGACACATGTAAAATGCTCAGAGAAATGTATTTTTCCCTTTGGTTAAAGTGTATGAATGTATTTCCTATCAAACTGGGAGCCTTGAACAGCGAGCATGTCTAAACTCTACTATGATGTTGGAGGGCTAGGCAGTTAAGGAGTTGTGGAACCCCTGCAACTATAAGCTGAGAGCTGCAGGTGAAGCAGTAGGGCGGAAAGATGTTAGCACGTGGTTGGCTGACCAGGATGCTACACAAACCAGCTCGAAAACATTTTAAACACAGATTGACCATAGTGTCTGACATTGATTGTCAATGGCAAGCTGATTTAATGGATATGAGACAATTTCAATGGGATAATGATGGGTGTAGATGCATCCTGGCTGTCATCGCTGTGTTGTGCAAATATGCACATGTTGTACCTTTAAAAGATAAGAAGGGCCCAGCGTTGCCGCTGCTTCCAAAGCGATATTCAAGAATGGGCGAGTGCCCACTAAATTACAAACAGACGCCAGGAAGGAGTTTCTAAATAAACAGCTAAAAGCCCTTTCAAAGCAACGGAGGGTGTATCATTTCATTACTCATTCAGAAGTGAAATCGTGGAATGTTTCATACGTACTTTTAAAACATGCATATGGCGGTACCTTACAGCTAAAAACACCTGTAGATACGTAGACGTACTACAACCATTCGTAAAAGTGTATAACAGCACTTACCACAGAAGTATTAAATCCTCACCAGTGGATGTAACTCCTGCCAACTCTCTAGAGATCTGGAGAAGACCAGATCTCTAGAGCCGGTCAGATAGCACCACGAGTAGAGCACTCGTCTTGTCATCTGTGCACAGCCCACTCCAGCGGGGGTTCAAATTGCGGCAGGGCCGACTCAACCCTTCATCCTTCCGAGGTAGATAAATTGAGGACCACAATGGCACTTTGTGGGGTAATAATGTCATAACATTGTTATCAGCGCCAAGAGGCCCTCGGGTGAACGTGCGCTATACAAGTTCTGACCATTTACCATTTACCATTTACTGAGACTTTATTGTAAAAAACTCACAGACAAGGTGCACCGTAAACCCCTAGGCATTGGGGACCATGTGCGCATCTCTAAACTAAAAGATGTCTTCACAAAGGGGTACGAGCAGAACTATAGTGAGGAAATCTTTATCATAGACGGGGTGGCTCTCAAGGAGGGGGTCTATCTATATCGACTGGTTGATTTCTAGAGAGACCCTGTGAAAGGTATTTTCTATGGGGAGGAGGTCCAGAAAGTGAGCAGAGATGAGAACAGGGTGTATAAAACAGAAAAAGTCATAGCATGGGGGTTGGAAACAGTGTCCAGTGAAAGGGCAGGGTTGGCCAGCTAAATTCAACAGTTGGGTGGCTGCTAGCTTTCTAGAGGGTGCTGGGGAGATGCCTGTAAAGTGATGGAGGCTCTACCGTTCTACATCATGCTTCCCAGCAACGCCTCATTTGACACATTCCCCAACAACACAATATCCAACTTCACCGTCAAGCTGGCTAAACCCATCAGCTTGGAAAGCCTTTGGTTCGTGGGGTTGACAGAGATTCAATATGTTTGCTCAAGGGATACGGTGGGGGAGGGGGAGGCGATGTTCATTCTGAAAAAAGACAGCCTATATGACCTGATCAAAGGTATGTTCATGCCAGGGTACTATCTGGCTATCAAGGATGTTCTGAGAGCTATCAACAGAAACATAGCCACCATGCCGCACTACATGGACATGTTGGTGTACCTCGATCAATATCAGCGGAGGGTGTTTCTACAAAGCCCTGATGACAGAGTGAGGTTCACGTGTAATGGTCGACTCTGCAACATATTAGGTACGGTGCAGCAAACCCATCTGAAGCCCCCATCGATAACAGCAGGGCCGATATCAATGGGGGTGGGGGATAGTTATGCCTCACTACTCAGAACAGTCAGATCAAAGGTGCCAACAATGAGGTCATCAATATACAATTTGTGAAACTGGACTATGTCCCCCATTTGTAAGAATCATTTTGACACCGTCAACATACACATAAGAGATGATCAAGGGAAATTGGTGTCATTTAAATTTTGGAAAATCTGGCTGTGGTTGCACTTCAAACCTCTGCAAAACCAGTACTAAGAAAGCGCTGCAACAATGGCTGTGATGAAGAACTATGGCGACACCCAAGCCTATATGGAATATTACAGGACACAGGCCGGTTATGGTGTCAATCAAAAATTCTCTATGAGCAAAAATAAACAGTCGTGAGACACTCAGGTACAAACAAAATGCATTGCAAAGTTTATTACACTCCAGAGTGGGCTCAGTTACAGCATCTTCCCCCTAATGAGAGAATCACCAAAATGAGCAACGTTGTCAAAGCATAGGCCTATTTTTATACAGTTCTAACAGCATGAGAAAGCAGAAAAGAAAAACATGTCTGAAATGATGCAAGACATTTGCACATTTACGCTGTACCCCTTATCTTACTCTCCCCAGAACGGTTGTCTCCACGGTACTCCCTTATCACTGAACTCCTCTTAGCCAAGGACATTCATCTCAACCCAGGGCGGGACATTCATCAGCACAACACAGCACATTCCTGCATGCGATCATGCAAGCACAGACCTTGGTTATAGTTCAGCTTGGGGAAAACAAGCTTTCTTAAAGCGCACGTTTAGCAAGGCTAACATAAGAGAAGGTATACATTGGAAGCATACATACATATAATAATCATTTCTCAAACAGCCCTTTTAGCCTGTTCTAAATGTGCCATCTGATCGTGTGTCATCAGTATATGGATACATATTTAAAATATTATCAATCTCCTGCGCCTGCAGAAGCATAGCATTCATAAAAGCGACAGATCGGGAATCAGGTCTCAAAGCTGACATGAGCGTAGCACACTGAGCAGTACAACAATTAATACATAATCGACAACACTGGATGCAGAGGCAGCAGCCTACTATACATCCTCCAATTATACACAACCCCATTAACAATTTCCACCCCCAGCCCCGCAATAGTTTCCACCACCAATCACCCCAATTTATGTCTCCAGTCTCTTGGTGAATAGAGACACCTAACACATGCAATCTCTTGATAGCATCAAATATAGTTTTTGAATGCTCTGGGACATAGGAACAGCAAGAACTTCCAATAAGTTTACAAGCCCTGCCCTTTTCGGTGAGCATCAGGTCGAACCATCCTATTTTGCAAGGCAACCAGTCTAATAGCTTCCTGTTCCAAGGTAATATTTGCCAAAATATCAGCTGTCTCATTTATGGTTCTCTCCAACGCCCGCACCAACTACCGAATATCATGAGAGTTTATACCTGGACCTCAAAACGGTATTTCTGACTTTAGAACATCTACAAAGGTCTGGGCATTGCTATCATCTTCCAAATCCCATCTCACCCTATAGGGGATCTTCTTCTTTAGTTCTGCATTGCTCATGACATACACCCCTGGCAGTAATATTCCCAAATAACATTGTCCCCCCAATCAGGAGGTAACCAGGGATATGCTCTCTTGCCACAGACAAAATAAATGGGCTTCACTACATACAATTGTCCACTTTGATTTACTATTCTGGTGGCGTTCAGACAATTGGTATAAGATTCCATGTCATATTTTCCATCCTTCTGTAAACAAAAAGGTGCTTCAGAGGGGCTATTCAAAATCTCATAGTCAGGGGGCAGTATTTCCTCACAAGACAGCTGCACATTTGCGCAGTACCCCTTATCTTACTCTCCCCAGACCTGTTGTCTCCATGGCACCGCTTATCACTGAGCTCCTCTTAGCCAAGGACATTCATCTCAACCCAGGGTGGGACGTTCATGTACACAACACAGCACATTCCTGCATGTAAACATGCAAGCACAGACCTTGGTTATAGTTCAGCTTGGGGAAAACAGGCTTTCTTAAAGCGCACATTTAGCAAGGCTAACATAAGAGAAGGTATACATTGGAAACAAACACACATATAATAATCATTTCTCAATGGTAATCAGCCTTACTTTTCAGGCAACCCTGTGATGTACGGGCCAGTCTTGGGGGTATCTTTAGAAGTCTCTTTAGATGCATCATGCCTTTCCTGCAAAGAGGTTTCGAGATAGCAAAACCACATATGAAAACAGCTGCCAGTGGAATCGGTGAGGCAGTCTTAAGAGGAAGAGACCCCGACAGAGCCGGCAGGGTCCTCCAGCAGCAGCCAAGAGAAGAGGAAAAGTAGGGGACCAGAGAGGCTGTGTGATCAGAAAGAAGAGGAGGCATCCAATGCTTAAAGCCCAGAAGGGTGGTAGCATTTTCTAAGAGATCATGGCTTTCCTACAAAGTGCCTCCGGTGAATGTGTGAAATCGGAGCTCGATCTATTTACAGTACCCACGACCCAGACCAGCCTCTTAAGACCACCTCATAGTCTGTAAATGAAGCTGTCCCCCATCTGCTTCTGCTTTTTCTCGTTGGCTATACGGTTCACGATGGCCGATGATATGCTACCCATGACTTCTTTAGCAATTCCACTGGCAGCTGTTTTCATGTGTGGTTTTGCTATCTTGAAACCTATGATGTCAATTTAAACACCCAGTTCTACCAAAATGGATATACACTCCTTACACACCTGGTGGGATTGACACCTGGATTTCTCAAAACATTTTTAACAGATGGCGCACGGAACACAGAGTATTTAACACATTCTCATTCCCACTGTCCACCACCATTCCGCTGTCATCGTCATTATATCATGCACATCTTACACAGTCTGTTTTTGAGATTGTCTGAGCTTTCCACTTGTTTCGAACAGCACACGCAGTAAATGTTGATGCTGTTGACCCCGCTCACAGCTGCTTCCACTTCTCCACCTGTTTCAACTACATCCATCTGTAGCGTAAAAGAGAGAAACATGATTTTAGAAACATTCCGCCTGTTCTAACACACCTGTAAATAGCTAGATTGTTCTAGTAGTATACTTACAGAGGTATCTGGTCCACCGGCCTTTCTCTCTGCTTCATCTTGTTTACGCACTACATTCGTCTCATAACCGCTGTCATCGGATTGCATGTCGCACACCTTGTCACCTTCAGCACCCTTTAGCTGTAGCACAGGGCTAAGCTGGTTGGTAACGATGTCATCAACAGCACGAGCTGCATCCACACTCCTTGAGCGACCACGAGTAGCTGCCAGCGAATTGCGGGGTTAAGCCTTGATCCCCCAATAGTAGCATCTGCACTCCTTGACCAGCCATGAGTAGTAGTCTTTGGCTTCAGTGGATTAACCTGGGCCTCCAGCTCATCCTCTGCATGTCAGCAATACATAGCCCTCCAAGATCTTCACAGATCATTACATCCTCTCCATTGATAACAGCAGGGGTGGGATAGACCTCTCCACATAGCACGGTTTTACTTTCACGATAAGTCCCGGACACCCAGCCATCTTCCAATTCACTGCTGCGGACAAAACCTCCAACACTCACGTTGTCAAAGTAACACCTGCTAGCCATATTGACATGTGGTCTCACATGTCAGAGTTTGTAAAATGGGAGGAGCTGCTTGTTTCCCCTACATTCCACACAACTACCTATATACACTCCACTAGACCCGTCCTACAACCAGTGTCACAATATTCCCACACTCTACACCATGCCTCCTATTTTAAAGTCAAACACATAATTTTATATCTCTTTTAGTGGCATCTTGAGATCACTTTAATATTAATGCCTATTCAATGATGTCATGGTTTAATAGCTCTTTGATATCAGGGCCTATCCAAGGGGGCATGGCCTGATTACCATAAAGGGGCAGAGCACCTGTCATCCAGGGATTGAGTGTTTATGGGTTCCCATACTATGGATGCAAAAAACCCAGGTTGCTACCCCTGAGCCCAATTTCATCAGAACTGGTGGCAGCTGTGGGTTCACTGTTGCACAGCACCCTAAGGGCTGTTTTTAGACACTTTTAAGGGTGGTAACATTTTTGGAGCATTGGCTCCCTTCTTTTGTTTTATGAGTAGTCTAACATGGTTCACAGCTTGGCAGAATGTCTCGTTATATGCAGGCAGACCTGGACTGAGTAGCCCAGGCACCGCTTGTGGAACTGGTGGAGTGGTCGACCAAGGTTTGGCTGTAAGTGAACTCCAGACCTAGGACCGTCCAGCTGAGAGATCAGGTGAGCCTCTGGATTGAGGCCCATCTGGTGCCCCCATGGGGCCCCAGGGTATTGTGGCCCTAACACCCACCTGGGAGCAACCAGCCTCAACTTAAGTGGTGCTCCAGTGACTCCCTCGGCTAAGGGGTGATCCTCCATGGATGTAGCCTTCCAAGGCAGGCACTCCATGCCTAGTGGTCCCACACTAAACCGCTGGCCATGGCTCTTCAGGAGAGGAGTCAGGTGAAACATTAGACCAGAGAAGAGGGCCCCCCAGCAGAACCAGCAGAGGGCCCCCATCTCAGCATGGGATAGACAACGAGGCTCGACCACAACCACATGTACTCCATTGGGGGTGTACCGTCGAACCCAGCTCTGGAAGACGAGGGGCAGTTCCATCCTGTAAGTGAAGTGGAGCGGGCTTACTACAGTGAACAGAGGGAGTGAGGAAGAGGCCTCCTGTTCATCGTGATCCACTCCCCTGGAACCAGCCTCCACCAGAGACTTGCTGGGAGTGGGAAGCCCAGAAAGCTGGCTACCACTCCGATCAATAGGGCCAAGGGCCTCCAAGAAGGGAATGGGGGATCAGGGGCAAAGATGTGCATCAGCCACCCCCACTCCATCAGGGTTCCATCCAGGTCCCAGAACTGGGCCTGAGCTCCCTGCACTTTTTGTGAACACTCCTGCCTCCCTACCCAAAAATTTGTTACAGCTCAAACTGGAAGAGGCCAAGCTTGTCAAAAGCAGAAAGATGAGGGAGGTGCAGGAGAAGCTTTTGCAACTGCAGCTGGATGCAGTGGCCCGACCCATTGGACTTGCCGGGGTGGTGGTGCCTTTTATGGAAGGCCATGTTTGGGTGTCCAGAGACTCAGCTCTCATCAGGAACAAGGGACACCGCATCCAGCCGTGGACCAGAGGGGAAGATTTTCATGAGTACTTCAAACTGTTTGAGTCTGTCTGTGCAGCTGGGGAGGTGCCTGCATCTGAGGAGGGCCTCTTGCTGGTCAGCTTGCTGACTGGCAAGGTAAAGAGGGTCATCATGAGTGCCCCCAGGGGTGGTCAAGGACTAAACCAAAGTGCCTGCTGTTTTACACGAGAGTTTTGACTTTACAGTGGACACTTTTTGATTTGCCCTGAAAAGTTAGTCCAGAGCAGGCCATGACACGTATTTGGCCCTTCTTCGCCACAGCAGTCACACTTGGGACTGCTGGAAGGCTCTGGAGAAGACCACCCTTGTGGAAGCAGTTAAAGATGTCTGTGTGAGGGAGGTGCTGATCAAATATGCACCAGACCCCCTCCGTATTGTGCTGCTGGACGCTGGTCCTATGCCTGCTGCAGACATGGCTCCGAAAACTCACTCCTAGGAGAACTGCCAGAGAGTGAAGGATGAGTCTGCAGCAGCCAAGAATGTTACTGTTTCATATAACAATAATAAAAATGCTAAGGGGAAACAATGTTACAACTGGTGCAACTGTTTCTAACTTTTCCTCCAACATCAAGGACTCTAAGGATGGAGGAAAGCCAGGCTCTGGTGCTTCTAAGAGCCAGGAGTCAGGTAAAGGTTTGTCTGCCCTTGGGAAGGTAGGGAGTCAGGCTCCAGGTAAAGGGAAGGCTCAGAGCCAAGGTAAGGGTGCTCCTTTTCCCAAGAAGGGTGGGAAATCTGGGCAGGGGTACAGTGTTACCCCTGTGTGAAGTGCAACCACTTTCAAAGTGATTGCCATTCCCAGAAGACCAGGAATCCACCGGTAGCAAAAGGTGAATTTTGTGTCTGAGGCTGGGGATCTGGTGGAGCAAATGGGTTCCATACAGGATTGTTCCAGGGTGGAGGGATACTTCCCTCCAGTCCTTGAGGAGAGAGATAGTTGATCTCTGTCTGAATGGTAATACCATTTGTGCCCTCCCTGATAGTGGTGCCTCACTCACATGTGTAAAGTCTGACAGCATGCTGCCCATTCCAGCCAATATACTGGTGAGATAGTCCCAGTGGACTATGCTGACAGTTACCAAGGTGAGGTTCCCCTGGCTAGGTTTAAGCTCACCTGGGAGGAAGACAAGGGCCCCGAGGGAGTCCTGCATCATGTGGGGGTTTTCAAGTCCCAGAAATTGGTCTGTTACCTCAGTATAGACTACCTCAAAAAGATGAGGGCAGCCATCACCAGGTCTCAGGCCCTAAAGAAGGCTCAGGCACCATGGGGACCATCAAGCAGGCCACCATGGGGACTCTCTTCTGGAGGTCTCATAGGACGCCACCATCCCAGCAAAGGGAAAACCCACTGTGGTCACCTTTGGCTGTGGCGAGGAAAGCACCAAACCCCCAGAGCTGGTAGTTGGCTCTGGGGAGGAGTCATTGGTAGTGGACCCAATGGTTCTGTGGACTCCAGGGACTCTGGAGCTCCATAACCAAGTGGCTTTTAAGGAATCCCTGGGCTTCAACTTTTCACTTAAACAGCTCAGGCTCAAGGCACACACTTGCAAGCCTGCACTGGAAGAGTTGGGTACTCCCACACCATGGTACATGGTGTATTGGGAAGGTGGACTGCTGTACAGCGAGCTCATTACACCTACCTTGACTGGGCCCTGTTATAGGTTTGTGGTCCCCCTGAAGTACAGGGGAGAGCTTTTGAGTCTGGAATACGAGATCACCACTGCTGGCCAGCTTGGCATCACCAAGACTAAAGCTAGAGTCTTAACCTCTTCTGTGCCAAGGACGTATTGGATACGTCCAAAATCAAGTAAAAAAAGCACCACCTTCAATGGGATTTGCCATTAGCTAATGAAGCCCAATGGCAGCAGCTAAGTGGTTAAACAGCTTTTTTTGGCCCACAGTCTCCAGGGAACTTGAGAACTTTGTGAAGTCCTGCAAGGTGGTCTCCATGC